>VWZW01002524.1:1111224-1132451 GCA_013397115.1 Edolisoma coerulescens | reverse complement strand
TTTTTTTTTTTTTAATAGGTAGTACGGCTGTCCTGGGCTTCTTCAATGCCTTGAAGCCAAATATGCTTGCAAAGATTCCCATTGGTTTGCTATCCTTCCTGTGAAGAAGCACTGCCTTTTATTTTTGGTTTCAATACAAACTTAATTACCCCCTCAGCTCCTGTGCTGGAGATGAGGAACAACTAACCCTTTCTTTGAGCTCGAGATGGGGAACAGTTAACCCTCTCTTAGAGCTGCTCGTGGGTTTGTAGATATCCACTGTAATCACTGTACATCATTACATTTCCTGGCTGAAGAGCTGTAGGTTGCTCATGGGGACCTTTGTCCACAGACTGTTCTGTACTTCTTACCATCCTTGAGGTGCTCTTGAGCATGACCTTAATCTAATAGATCTAAATTTGAGTTGAAGAAATACACAGGATTTAAGACGTGATCAAACCATGGATTCAGACAGTGGCAGAATGATGTTTTTACTTGACAATACTTCATGAGGACCTTCTGAACACAGGAGGTGATGTTTCCATGGAACAGCCTGTCATAACCCTGAGGTTTTACTCATGCCAGCTCAGAGCCCACCATTTTTAATGACTTTTTATTCATGTATGTCATTTTACATTCACCTATACGGGATTTCTTATATTGCACATTCAATCTCATAATGTCCAGGTATGGTTCTTCACAATCTTTCTTCTTATTACTGCCAAATAAATACCACTGATGAACTTTGCTATTTGACTCCATTCCCAGGTAAGGCATGAGTACATTGTACAGCACACATTGCAGCATTGACCATTGCAGAACTCTACACCATCCAGCACCTCCCTCCATTGTGAGAACTAGTGATTTATTCCTGTACTTTGAATTTTATCTTCTAAGTAATTACTGAGCTATACCAGGGCTTTCCGTCCTGTTGTTTTCTGTGCTTAGTCTCTTTAAAAGCCTTTGTCAAGAACCTTTTAGATACCCGGTCTGATATGGAAATTAGGTCACCCTTATCCACGTTTTTGTTGACCTTTTCATAGACCACCAAAAGGTTTGTTTAAAGCAGGACTTTACAGCAGCAATGTTGACTCTTAGATAGATTGCATTAGGTGTCCTTTAGTTGTAACCCAATTAGCATCTCTGTATTTGGACAGTACAGGCATGAGGTTTGCAAACCTCTAGCTCTCCAATCTGTACTGAAGTTTAGTGTCACATTTTCCACCCTCCACTCTTCAGTTGCTAATGTTTTGAATGGGAGGTTACATACTGCTATTGATAATTCAGCTGCTGCGTTTCTGTTGAGAACTCAAGGGCACAGATGCTCACACAGAGGCGTGCTACCTGAATGCCGCATGGTAATGAAAATGGTTCATAGTAAAAGCTAATGGTATAAGGAAACTGAGGCATGCATATATAAGTGCAGACCTGTAAGCTGCTGCTATTAATGTAAGTAAGAAGCTATCCTAATAATCGACTACATGTGGCCACAACCGTCTTTGCAAATATATGTGTCTGAAAGTGCGCACGAGTATGGTACAGACAAAACCCCACCAAGGTCTTTGACTCAGGGAACTGTCTGCCTTTCTTCCTACTGGTGGCCATCTGTTTCTCTCTTTCAGACTTCGTTGTAAATTCTCTGGACCAAGGATGGGCTTTTTAATGAACATTTTTTACTTGCCACTAGCATGGGGCACAGGAAGGAGGAAGAGAGATCAGCTCTGAACAGGGGTGTTTCAGCTGCACCATCTAGGAATGTCCTCAGGAATGTCTGCAATGCCATATCTGCCCAAAGACAAAACTGCTAGCCTTTGTCCTTCTAGGATAAGGTGCTAGAACCACAGTACATCCTCATTCAGCCTATTTGCAGAGAGCAGGCAGGGAGCAAAGGAAAGCTGCACCTGTGCATGGACATGCACTGCTGATCATGCTCACCATCCTGCCCTGCAGGAGTAAGAGTCTGTACTCCCACAGATAGGCATGCCACCCGAATGGCAATATGGGGATGTGGAGGAAAGAGGAAAAGGAGCATGGGGGTTGCATCCTTTTTGTATGTTTCACAGGTCTGACCATGTTTATTTGAGTTTTAGGAACTTCAGCTGCTAGAAACAGAATAAGGCAGTTATTGGAAGGGAGGAAAGGAAATAAATTAGTGTTTTTTGCTTGTGGAAACCTTCAGAACCATGCAGAAAGGTCCCCTCCAGGCCTCAGAATAATAATTAAAATAAACATTGTCGTCTCCTGCTTTCTAAAGGCCCCAAGTTTTGGAGACTGGGAATACTGGACTGTGGAGAAAAATCTGTGGAAACCAACAATGTTACACTGTCAAAGGGGGAATCTCAGAGCTCCTCTTCCTGGGTTCACACCCCTCTATCTTATTGTTCCAACAATTACCTTCTGTCCCTTTCCTGCTTTCTGGACTCATACAAGATTGGACTGATGCGTGTGACTGCAATACAGATTTTCTTCCGTTAGGTAAAGCAATATCACAAATGAGACTGATGCAGTTTCTTAATGCTCTGTAATTTTTTTACAGCATTACAGAGAACTTCAGGTAGGGGGAAGGAGCAATTAATCTTTGCTAGAGTGCAGCCTTCCCTTATTTTCACTGTGACATTAAAATACATTTACCTAAATAATGAATTGCAAGATTAGTTGGTATTGTCCTAAAAACTCTGAAAGGAGGAAGAATATAAAGATAGCTGCATTAACCAAATATTTGTCAAGAAAAATAGTTATTTTTAAGACTCATATGACAGTTCCTCACTTGTCATTCTTTTTCAGGCCTGCTTTATGTGCTTGTGAACTGAAAAGGTATTATCCCCAGTGTCACCTCATTGTTCCTCCAATGACTGACCAATTTACATTCCAAGACTGTGCTGAACATGTTGGAAAAATTGACAAAAACAGATCCTGAGGTTAGTGAGGAGTCTTGGAGAACATCAAGGAACTGCAAATGTGTATCTGAACTTCTGCTTGCAGGGGACTGCAAAACTGAGGATGTTTTTCTACATATGCTGCCTGTGGACATAAGGACTAGTGCCACTGAAGACAGTGGTGACGGCAGATGCTCAACATCTCTGACAACTAGGCCACGTGCTTATGTGAGACCTTGTTATTATACAAAAAGGCTCTTACTCCTACTCTTTTTATCTCTGCCATTTAAGCTGACCTGGTTTACAGTCTGCCTCTATACAGATGTGTGTTTTTCCATGGGCATAAAGAGGATGGAACCATTGCCAACAAAGAGTGCCTGGAGTTAGAAAGGGGACAAGACACAGAGTGGCTCATCATGGGGAGATAAAGAGAAGAAAATGAAAGACAAAAATGTTTGGAGGAGAGGAGAGGAGAGAGGAACAGGGAGAGAAAGGAGTGAAGCTGTATGAGTATATGCTGCTCCTGCTTTATCCAGGAGACAGAGGAGTTACTCAGAGTCTTTGCTTTGGGACCCTGTCCATATATGGGAGCCTGGTTTTGGTGAGGCATGTTTTTTTATTGTTATGCAGTGAACCTTCAAATGGAGAATAATTCGAAGAGGATACCTCTTCCTGTTAGAAATTTTTTCAGGCTGCTGTTTACAGCCCAGCACACTATTCTTGTTCTCTGTGAACTCCAAAAAATCCTGAGACCAATGCAGAATAAAGAAAGGAAGGAAAATACTGTGATAATGATGCTGAATCTGCCAGGCACTTTTATAACATGTATTAAATGAAATGCAGTCTTGAAAGGTGATGCTTGATATGGTAGCCTCCACACTGAATTCTACTGAATATGAAAAATGAGTTTTGCTTGGGATGCAGATTTTTAAGTGTCTTAGACTGGCTGTCAGAAATTTTATGATTAGAATAATTTTCCTTTTCTTGTGGTTCTGGTTATTTCTCTGACTGCAGAAAAACATGCAGATGAGCTGGATGAGGGAATGCACCAGCTTTTAATAATGCGTGTGAGATGAAAATGGTACTTCAGTGTATTCTCTGTACATTTATAAAGCTAATGAATGCAGAGATCCATCAGTCAGTTAGCAGAAGAGCTGTAGGAAGTTTGGAGGTCACATTCATAAATACTTTATATTCAGTGCAGGGATGAAATGTTGTGAATTACAGAGGCAGGGAGCTGCTGGTAGAGAACTGACTGGAGATCCCTGTTCTATTCCTGGCCTTGCTGTTGACTTGTGATGTGACTGAAGGCAAGTCACTTTCCCTTATTTGTCTATATGAGTTGATGAATTTTAGGATAGGGACTGCCCGTTAGTGGGAGCTGGCAAAAACGTAATAGGACCTCAGCTGTGGTTAGGGAGTTCAAATAAAAAAAGTTCATACATAGAATGAACTGAAAAATTCCTTTCTGAAGTTATTCACCTGACTAACAGGCTCATTTACACACATCTATTATGCGGTGGAATAGCTTGGCAAGATCTCTATCAGCCACTGCTACATGAATAATCTCATTGGCTTAAATGTAACTCCTTGAGTGAGTAATGTTTTAGTACTGGCTCCATAAACTGTCTGAGTCACCATCAGCTTACAAACTATGTGTGCAACCCTGTAAGCACTTACCACACAGTATAGTGTGTTTTACTGCAAGCAATTCTGTCACAGGAGTAATACCCAGTAGTAACTGTTTGTGCCATCCACACCCACGTGAAGAGGTTACTCTGTTCTGCAGCTGAAAAATCAGCCAAGTTTCACTGGCATCACATTCTCTTCGATTCACGGGAACTGTTAGTTTCCCTTCACAAGAAATCCAAAGAACTGTTCAGTACCTGTGATATTGTAAGGAAAAAGTCTATTTTATTGCAGCTTGCAAGAATGCCACTGCATAACCAACTCGTGGATCTCCCTCCTTGAGGAAAATGCAGTCATTGCAAATTTGGAGCTGTAAAGTTTCACTTAAAGTTCTTTCCAGTCTTGCTCCAGCTAATGTTTCTGCTTTGATTACTCCTGCCTTATCTTTGTCTCATTGTACTCTCTTCCACAATAGCCCCTGTTTCTTTCCCCTATTGTGAGCCTTGTGACTCTGTTCAGTCTGCTCCTTTTCCTAACAGTAGAAAAAAAAATCCCATTCAGTAGTAACCCTCTTTTATTCTACAAACCTCTCTTTCAAGTCTGCTTCATCAATAACACCAACTCAAGGCATTCCAGAAAGATGTCTTGCCCGTGTCCAGCTTGCCTGATTGAGCCTGATCATCCTCAGGGGCAGGAAGTGTATTTCTATATATTTTTCAAATTACTGTCTGCATAGGAAGAGCCATATAAATATAGCACTACTTGTTACCACAGCATTACATATTCCACTTTTATATCAACTGGTAGGGCACAACAAACATGGACTGCAGTACTTCAAAAATTGCGTACAGTTGCATATTGTTCCTGCAACAGAACAGGCATAGCAAAAAAGATTTAAAGAGCAGTCATTATTTTGGAAATAGGGAACCTCTGTAACTCTTCTATACAGTACTTGAATAGCATATTCTCACAAAAAGCATTTGTTTGTGAGCTAAAGAGCTTGATCCAAAGCCCAATGGAGACTCTTCCAATGCATTCAATAAGCCTTGGATTAAGTCCTTCCTGAGGAACAGATGCAGGCTTTTATTCACTACCAATGGAACAATAAAAATGACAAGACAAAGAATAAAGTTGTCTGCAGAGAATAAAGCAGTGTTGTCCTGCAACAGCTTAAATACATTAGGCTCTATAGTTCAAAGAAAGTCCTGTAGAGTTGGTCAAATTGTTTGTGTAGGCAATTCACAAAATGCACAGTCCAGAAATGTTTAAGTATCTACACATAAACACCTATACATAGTGTATTTCATTGATTATTCGTCTTCGTAGTATTTGCAAAAACTGAGTTATAACTATAAATTCCAGTAGTTCAAGCAAAGACAACACAAATAATTTGTTGCCATTAATGATCAAATCTGTGATGGAAGAAGGAGCTGGAAGTTTTTTTATGCCATAGCTCTTAGAGGGATCCAAAGTGTTTACTGAGACCTGGACGAGAGACTGGCTTTCTCTTAGTAAGTTTATCTCATTCAACATAGTGATTTCTTATCTGGCCGATGATGTTATCAAAATGCAAGCAATAATGGGTGCTGATGTGCAGAGACCTCTCCTGCCCCTGCTGGAAAATCTGGGGCCAGAGTCACCCCAGGAAAAAGAGTCTGATAAGGGAGATAAGCAACTGTAGGAGACACAGGAGAGTGGAGTAAAGTAAAAGTGACAGCAAACAAGAGGAACAATTAGCAGAAACTAAGCTTTAGCAGAAACTAAACAAGGTGGGAACCCAGGACTTGCAGCAGAGAAAAAATACGAAGAGAATGTAATCAGAGACTTTCAATGGGCCTGTGTAGATCTTGTGAAGAAATCTAGTGATAGAGAAAGAGTGAAAAGTATGTTTTTGAAACACCTGCATGGATTTATGTAGAAAGTAGAAACTGGAAAAGAAGCCTGATTAGAATAGATTGCAGTCATAGCAGAAAAAGACCTTCATAATGAATACGTGGGGAAAGACAGGTGAATTTTGAAAGAACTGAGGAATTGTTGGTGTCTGGGGCAAGAAAGTGTGATGAGCAGAAAAGGACATTACACAAAACTTTAAGAGGAAAGAAAAAAGAGAATCAAAAGCTGACAGCTAAGCTACTTCTATAATTATTAAAAATTATAACATTTAAACTTTACCTGCTCAAATTGAAATGTTCCTAGCTTTTTCAGCTCACAAGTAGCAGCCTCCAAAACAGGTCAGTTTTCTTAAATTCTGTACATCTAATTACTAGGCAAAGCCGACACAGTCGTTACTTCTATTCCAAACATTAGCTAAATGCAGAAAGGCACATTTTGTCATGACATCTTTTCCTGGAGCATTACCACAGATGTGCTCTGTCAATAATGGAGAAGAGAAATCCTTCTGCCTTTGCTTTTACTCCTACACGGGGAACTGTGTCAGCCTCCAGTGACTGAAATCCCTACTACACTATATCAGGACCCTCATGCCATACTCCTAACATTTTCACCTTTATCTTGCTACAGTCTTGGTGAATGGTCCTGCAAATTCTTGATACCTTTCAGTCTTCTGAGTTTTGCACGTTGAAGTGCTAATCTTCAGCCTTAAACTACCTTCTCAACACACTTTACCAAGCCCTCAAAAGACACAATGCTGAATGCTTGTTCCATCTAGCACTATTGCAGTGGTGTTAAATGCCTCCACCTGGAATGTGTCATCTGCTGCAGAGTGGATAGCGACACTAGAAATGACCAAGAAAACCAAGACTACCTGAGGGTTTTCAGAAGTCAGTGACAAGTGGATAATATTTCAAAGAAGTGGATAATAGTTTCAAAGAAGAAATTGTCATGACTAAGAATGTGGTTTTTTCCCCTCAAATAACAGTATCACAGTTTCCTAAAAATGTGTCCTTTTCTTGAATTAGAAAGTGAATAGGCCCAGTGACCAAACCTATGGCCAGCTGAAAGACTGGCTGTCCCTGCAACAAGCTGAGGTCTTAGCTTCACTGTGTTTCTGATCATCAGAAGTGCAATCAGGCAAAATGAAGCTGTAATAAGACGATATGAGAACCTGATAATAGGTCTGCTGATTAAATATACACAGTATTCTGTATGGAAACCCAGCTCTGCACTCCAAAACTGATGTGCATTTTAATGTCTAACTCACTGTTGGAGAAGGCAATCTTATTTGTCTTGGGTATGGAGGTAGGGGGGGCATGTTTTACACAGGTGCCACTTGACAGTGTTGTTACTCTGCTTAGACAGTTTCCATGCAGAGTCACAAGAATAAAATTACAATTCCAGGGGTCAAACGTAGTGTCTGATCACTTTGAATGACTGATGAATCTCTGGTTTCCCTGACCAATGTTGCCTGCCTCCATGATGATACAAAGATGCTCTCGAGAGCAATTAGCAGAAATAACTGGAAATGAACTTTTAGCTGTGTGCTGTGACATGTGGTTCAGTAACTCAGATGAATCCTCCTCTCCATCACCCAGCCCAGCTCTGCCGACTTCAGCATGAGGTGAGCTTCAGACAGGACCAGGAGTGCAGCCTGGGAAAGCAGTGATGAGAGCAGGCAGGAGCCAGCTGGGGAAAGCATCAGCTGCCGGAAATAAACTGTTTTGTTCTTTGAAGTTGGCTTGTACCTTGTCTTGGTGTTTTGCTGCATACTGTGTCTGAGTTTCAGCAGTACCTGTTCATGGTGGGCATAGAAGCAAGATACATCTGAAACTGCCTGAAGAGCCAGGAAGAAGGGGATGTGAGGCCATGCAGGCTTACCCTTTGAAAGATGACCAGGGATTTTTGCTATCTGGCCTCACAATCTTCAGAAACTTGTACTGTGCAGAAAAAGCATTTCCATTATAAACTTATCCAGAGTGCTGAAAATATCAAAGCCTCTGTCATTTTGAGTTATCTGGAAGGTTTTCCTCCACAACACAATTTATGGCAGCAGGGCAAGAGGGAGGATGAGGGGAAGGGGCATATCCTAGACCTGCTTGAATTTTTCACTTGTTTGTTTGTTTCTGAGCAGCTGCACAGTGAAATTATTTTTTTCCATAAATTTCTGAACTCACTTAGGTTCTTTGGTGATATAGTATTTCATAACACCAATGAAAAAGCAAATTAATGTTCTATATTTCTGATAAAATACATGACACCAAAATATTAGCATTCTTTTCACTACACGACAAATTCTTTCAGCCTACTGCTGGTCTTTTTTATGGTCCTAAAGGTTTTGTTGAAATTAGAAGTTGTTCACCAAGATAATCTCTCAATCTCCTGTACAGCAGTATTGCAGAAAAACCAAATGTTGTATATGTACATCTTCTTTCTTATTACCAGTCAGCAGCAATGATGGTGGAAAAATAAAGACAACCGGCTGCAGTTTATGCTACTCCCACACGCATACACTTTTTGAGCAAAAGCTGCAAGAATGGCTCAGTAATAAAGTACATGGTATTCTGAACCTGCACTCTAAAGAGAGCTGCAGGCATAACAGGATGTGTTTTAAATGCAACAATGAAGAGGCAGCATTTTGCTATTTAGAAAAGAAGGAAGAAACATAAAAAACCCTCCAGGATTACGCACAAACTTTGGCTTGTTCAACAATAGGTCCGATTTGGCTAGTTCAGAGCATGTTACATGGAGTGGCTCTTAGGGAGGATTACAGATTTTCCCTCTGGTGAGGGAGGGTATTTCAAGTGTAGCATTTGTTTACTGATCCATATCCTGTCTTCACTGGTTATGAATGCCATTTCTTATTCAATGTAAGAATTTTCTACACTTTATTGAAAGCTACACAAATTACCATTGGCTTGAACCATACAGTCAATAGCATGGTCAGGACTTAAGTGTAGCTTGTTGCTTCTTTGTTAAGAGTTTGTTAAAGGGAAGGGAGCTTTATGATGGCCCAGGTCTCCCCTTGGGGTAAGTTGGTTGTTGAAAATAACAAAGATATGAGGATTTCTTTTTCCTGTTTCTATTAATTGAAAATATTATTGAAACAATACTGCAACTAGGTCTGCATAGATTATTTTTGGAGTTGATCCTGAACTGATAGTTTTCTTACATGAAAATAGCATTGCCCATTTGACATATTAACAAGAGTAAGGATGATCATTTTGGATGTCTCTCTCAGCAAATGCAAACTTGGAAGAGTTTATAAACAACTGCTCCATATAAGCCTTGCCTCAAACACCAGGATCGTCCCGTCCACAAATTGTTAGCACTTTATTAAAGAAAATTTCAGCTCTTTATCATTTGCTATGACTAAATTAATATTTTTTCCATGCAGTAAGGATACTCTCATGGACTTTATTGACTTTCCTGTGCTGGCATTTTGCTGATTTTGCTCACACTACATTAGTGGCAACACTGAGTCAGCCTCCCTCTTCCAAAATTATGTCATTAAACCTCCTCCTTCAGCGGGAGATCTTTATTAAAAAAACGAGACCTCTTTTTTAAAACCAAGGAGGAAACAACACTAAGTCAGATTTTGTTCTGCGTGATGTTACACTCCCAAGCATTGGAAGTACTGTGCTATTAATTGCACAGTAAAAAATTGCATTCCACAGCCATTGAACATTTTTCCCCTGTTCCTTAAGAATGACCTTAACTTAAGCTAGAGAAAGTTACGGGCCGATTCAGCTCCAGCTGAGACCTTTCCCAGCAGCCCTAGAGGTCCTGCGTGTGATGTTAGAGCTGCCACAAAGCGATACTGTGCTGAGCAGAGCACTGATAGCAACCAGGGCACAGTGTCTGGGAATACCTGGGCAAGTCCATGCTCCAGCCGCAATCAGAATTATTTAAATATCTGATTTCACCATAACACAAAGGTTTCGTTTTGACTTCTTTGCACTATCAGTTTGAACCTTGATTTTATTGCTTGTGTTATAAATTATTTACCTAATGAAAAGTAGTTTCTTATTGACTGGTATCTCTGAGGATGTGTTGACTTGCTGCTTTATATAGATTTAACCTTAGATTCGGTCATTGGTTTTGATATCCAAGAGTGAAATTCTGTGTTATATTGTCCGTTCTAAATTGTTAACTACATGTAGTCAGGTCTGTATTTTTTATTAGTAGATCTGTTTTGTTTTGGTATTTTTTAAGGCATCATCTTAAACGGTGTTAATGGTGTTCCAGCATCATTTAGATTTTATCAGCACTGTAGGAAATAAAAATATAAAGCCTGTAGGAAATCTGGATTTTGGGAATTTTTAAATTTTTTTTTTAGCTAGCAAAAGAAAGAAGTAAGTATTATAAGAAAAATAAAAATGTGTTTTGTATTTACATTTTCCTCATTCAAAAAAAGAAGTTATGCAGATGCTGGCTTTAGCTGATTATTCACCATGGCCTTCAAGATCTTAAAGGTAGCTGATATGAGCTTCTCACACTAGTTTTTACTCATAGACCAGAAAAAGACACAAATTTGCTGCATTTTATCTTTAAATGCTTCTCTAAAGAAAGGGTTAGTTATTGGGCAAAATTTAACCAACTGTAATTAAAAAAGCCCAAACAACAACTCTACTTTTGTAGCAGATGTAAGAAATATGCTTCATCAGTTTCATATGAGCCTATTTAAGAGCCTTGATTGCTTTTTTAATTTAATTTAAAGAAGTGTGAAAGATTGAAGTAAGTTTAGCCATTAATATGGGCTGTGTACACTCAAGTTTGCAACTTTATTTAAAAATGTCTAGTCTATAGTGTAAAAGTTTTGGAGACACATCTCATTTTTAACATGGTTGTTTTTGTCTTCAGACAAAAACTTTTTCAGGCTCGGCAATGACGGCCACCATGAAAATTAATATCTTGGCCCTGCAGGAATTCACTTGCCCATTCACTGCTTTTCCACTCTCTGTATCTTACTGACAATTTCATTTGCTGCTGTTAAAAACAGATGGCTGCACATGATCACAGTGAGAACGAAAAGGAAAAAGGAGTATTCCTGTCACAGCTTTTCCAGCAAAACAGTGTGTTTCCACATGCCACCCCACTACACCAGGCTACCTGGTGAGTGCAACGCTTCTCACACACTTGCCCTCCTCATGCTGACAAGCTGCTCACAGGAAGCTGCCCAGCAGGTGGAAGGAGGTGGGTTAGCAGTATTTGCAGGGTGGCCTGGGAAAAAGAGAATAGAACATGCAAGGGAAGATGTGTGGTAGATTGACTGACAGTGAGGAAGGATAGAGCATTGGTTTGACACCATCTTCCATGAACTGCCAGGATTACTTAACCAAACTTTTCAACTTTTGTTGAAAATCCTCCTAATCCTAACCATTGCACCAGACTTCTAGATATTTAGAAAGAGGCCGTGTGGTAGCCAAGTGAATGCATTTTACACCAGTGGGGTCTGCTATGCAAAACTACTCCCAGCATGACAGCCTCCTTGCAGCTGAAGATGCGACGCACTCCACTGAGCGTGGGGTCCATCAAGAATTATGTTTGAGCACAGTGCAGATCCCTGTGCCTCCCACAAGGTCATGGTGAGAGGAGACTTACCCCTGCACCCTCCTTGGCTTCAGAACTTTCACAGGAGCATGGTCCCGGTGGGTCCCTCAGTAGCATAGCCAATCCTCCTGCACCTACAAAACCAAAGACATTTATTGCCCATGGGAGAATATGCATGGCTGAGAGGTTGCTTTGCTTTGATTGGATCCATTTCTACCCACCACGCTCTGTCACCAGCCAGTTTTGTCAGTGTTGTTAAAGAAAGCAGAAAGGCTACAAAAACTATGACTGACAAATATCTTTGCCAGCTGGAGACAGCTCTGTGTGCTGCAGAGAGGCAGCTACCTCTGGGGGAAAACACAACGGGTGCTTAGTGTTGACACAGCGTGTCATGGCTCAGGAAGAACATACTCCATTTCAGACCACTCAGTGGCCATCCCTGTCCCTAGGGTGGTTCCCAGTGCCAGAGCTGCCCTGGTTCCTGATGGGGCAGTGGGATGGCCCCAATTACCAGCTCCAGCCTTGTCACCACCAGGCAGCTCCCTAGACACCAGTTGCTCGCTGCTCATCTGTGTTGCTGTGCCGAAGGTGCGCTTGTGCTCACACCATTCCCTGCATGAGCTTGTCCTGTCTTGGGGAGAAGCCAGAGGACTTTTCATCACTTCTGTGCATCCAAAGGGCAGGGTAACTAAGAGCATCTAGACCCCTAACTAAGAGTATGTCATTAGAGAATGCTGTTTGTCATGCAGGCAGTAGCTATCACTGCTTGTTGGGTCGTGTCAGGTCACAAGCGCAGCTCGCAGGGCATGGTGTGGGCAGCCTGTCTGGGAGAAGCTCTGCATGTTTATTTCTACATCAAGCTTAGGCCTTGAAGAAGGTGAGAACATACCTGCTGATTTCACCTTCAGGGACAATCTTGCTTAAGTGTAGCTTAAGTGTAGCCACAGACAGCTGCTTTGTTGTTTTTGGAATTTCCATAGCAATGGCAATAATTAAATAATGTTGGGTTAGAGTCAGATTAAATCAGTGAATATTTTCTAATATGTGAAATTAAATTATAGGGATTACATGATCTCCTCTTTAGAGGAGCAAGATGTATAAGGATTTGTATATCATCTCCAGTAGCTCTGCTGAAGGTCCACTGGGAGTACACTGAATAATGTTCCTTATGCTACGACAGCACAGTGCATGCCTACTTAATTTGAAATAGGTCTCTCATGTAATAATACATCTTGAAATGGCTCTGCAGCCCTTGGTCAATACAAGGATAGTTATTCATGCCATCTGCTGTTACTTGAGTCTATGATCTTGAGTGTGTCTCTTCAACGCACTACTGTTTGTGTATGCACCACAGTTGTGTTGTGATTACTTATGCAAAAAGGAACTGTGCTTCAGAGATGCTCTTTGCATATTTGTTGCTCCAGCAGACAGTGGCACATGCTAACTGTGTTAACTTGAGCTGTAGTTAAGAGCCTTTCACTACAGACCTGCATCTTTCCTTCTAACAATATTGGCTGGTTGCAGCTTCAGTTAGACTTCTTTTTCTCTGGGAGAAGAGTATTAAAAAGTACCAGTGGAACTTATGTGCCCATAAAAATCCTGAAAATGCTTTTAACTTTTTCCAGCACAGGTTCTTTGGAGCTGGCCCTTCCTTTTGCTACCTGCTGAGCTATGGTGTCCATATAGTCCACAGAGCCAATAGGTAGCCCTCAGAAAGGTTTGAGAACTGGATTAAAACCAGTGTGAGTAGTAATGGAATTGAGACCTTTTTTCTTGTGTTCTCCACACTCTGAAAAAGTCCATGAAGTCAGAACTCTAATCCTGTGACTTTACCACAGGATTGATCCCTTCTTTGCATTCATTGCTGGTTTGGAAGTGATGCTGCAGAAAAATAACTAGTTTATTCTGCCCAAAGTTCTTTTTTTCTGATTTTTTTCCTTCCAGCTCTCTTTGATAGCTTTATTCATGCTAATCTCAGGCCGAAAGGATCCTTCTTGTTGTATATCTGTATATAACATTTCAGCATAATGGATCTTTGATTGTCTAGTGGTATCTATATGCTCTCCTGCTATCCAAAACCAGATGTGAAATAGAGCTATGTGCCTTTTTATACTGTTTCTCTAAAACTTCCCTTCATACCCAAGCCACTGTGCATCTTTTTCAGCAATGTATTTGGAATTGTGAAGCCTTTGCATGTTATCCTTGAATGGATGCCTCCTCATTACCTAGCAGCTGTTGGACTGGATCAGAGGATGGGAGCAGGTGGTGCTGAAATACCTGAATCTATATTATAAATACTTCCAGGGTTTAATGTCAGACTGGATTTAGATCCAATTCTTTGGAGTGAATGTTACCATACTGTCATAAAGAGTAATACTTGACTTGAATATTTTTGTTTACACCAGGGTTTGAAAAGTGTTTCATGTGACCCTGCTGCAGAGTTTTTGGTTTGGTTTCCTCCAAAAGCACTCTTGCACATGACTCAACAGTACCGTCTGTAGTGTGAATCACTCCACATCTGGATCAATTGCAAGTGTGGGAGAGGAGAGAGGGATGAGTTCACTAAAAACCATACTGCTGCTCTCTGATGAAATGCTGATGTATGTTCAGCCTGTGCCCACCAAGAAAGCCTGGTGACTAGGATGCTCAGTGGAGATGTGGGTTACCTAATTTCACACTTGTGCCACAACTAGCATTCTGTGGACCCCTTGGAAGGCACTGGTGTTGTTTTATGTTGTCCACTTGTAAGACATTCCCCATCGATGGGGCAACACTTGAAGGATTAAGAAGAGAACATTACAGTGGTAATATATGTACCTAACTAGAAAAAAAAGTCATGAAAGTCTGAGGCCTAGAAATTAACATGCATAAGAAAACTATACATTTCCTACACATGTCACAAAATAAATAAGTATCATGAGTAGACTTCATCCCCACACTATTTTTGGTGAGAGGCTGTACGTGGTATAGCATGGACCTCAGACCTGATTTACATGAGGGACACGGCAACTTCATAATCACCCTTGGATTAAAAAAAATAAATATCCAAGCATGTTCACATCCATGGACATGTTTTAAAGGCCTAGATAGTACCAGTTCCTGCTGCCATTAGCACAGCTGAAGTTTTACAGTTATAATCGTCTGTACAGCAGTGATGAAGTAACTCAACCAGAACAGCTGCAGGGCAGCTCCATCAGCACTATTGGGGCTCAGTGGCTTTTCATCCATCTCTGTACATGCTAGCTCCACTTCTGTGCAGCACTGTGCTGACTTCTTTGTTTCCTTTTATTTGCTGTTGATTTCAACTGTGAATAGGGTTTGATGGATGACAGGAGTTTCGCAATAAAGAGGACCGAATAATGCTACAGGAATGAAGCTGAGCTAACAGTCTTCCTTAAGAGACATACCCATGCAGACTTGGGAGAGAAATCAAGGTGCCGATAATTAGAAGGAATTTGGGCTCTCACCACCATCAGCCATTAGAGAAAGGAACAGGTGCTGTCAAGACAGGAAGGATGAAATTTGAGTAAAAGTCCAGTAAGATTAGTTCCTGGTGATGTATTTGGCGGTAAATGTGCAGAATATGGATAAAAAATAAAGGTACTGACGAGGAATCTGGAAAACTGCTGTGCACACCCACTTGTTGCTCTTAACAAACATGGGGAGATTTTAGCAGCCTGTTCCTGAATCACAGTTCTTCCTGGTCAGCACTGTGACCACAGGGAACCACCTCTGACTGGCTAGCTTTGACCTGGGGGCACTACACTCATCTCAGGGTCCTCGCTCCATCATTCTCAGTCTCTCAAATCTCTTGGGTTTCTGTTCTACTTCCACAGAAGCTAGACAGAGAAGGGAAACAAGGTGAAATTCAGCTGCTGAAGTATGTGAACTCTCTGCAGTGACCCCAAACTCCCTTAGGAAACCCAGGAACTACAGACTTAGGGTCTTAGTTTTGATATTGGTTTTAGCAACAGAGTGCTCTGTGTTTTCAGCATATGGACTCCATTGCTGTGTTGTTGAGCAGTGGAAACAACTCCAAACCTATGCCATACAGCCATTAACACTGCAGCAGTCTCTATCCACCTGAAATCTGGCAGCCTACATCCTCTTGTCAAAGAAACTGGTGCAGTAAAGGAGCAGGTTGTAGCACAGGAGGAGCTGAATCAGAGAAAAATTTCAGGGCAAATATTTGTCTCCTCAGAGGAAAAGGCAGATAAAGCACTTAAGGGTATTCCCCAGGAAAACTAAATCAAGCTTTCTTCATTTCTCACAAGACAGTAGTTTTTGTCTGACCCAATCAACTGTTTGCTTGCATGCAGATGGATCAGTTTATTCTCTTTCACTGAGACAGCTTGCTTGTGGGAACACTTCTAGTCCTTTTCAAAGCCAAGGGACATTGAATTGTGTCCCAAAAGCACAAACTACTGCTCCCAGATTGGACCTTTCTCCCTGCTGCAGGGTGCTCGCATCCCAAGTCTATTGGCCAGCGTGCTGTTCACCAGAGTGCCTCCTGCCCTGCTCAGACTGGAAGGGAACAGGTCAGCTCAAATCACATAAATCCTGGATCATCGTTTAACTTGGTCTTGAACAGGCCAAGAAGGCAATTCATTAGAGCAACTATTTTCACTTGACTTGGATCACAGGAATTCCTGCTGTATCTCAGTCTGCTTTCTTTCACCTACCCAGGACCTGTCATTTAAAATGAAAGACCAGCTATGTCCTTGTGTTGGTATCTTGGCAGTGCCCAGCTGAGCCAGCAGACAGATGCCATGTTACACTACAAAGTAAAGTTTGTCACCAGTGATTCCTGTGATTAATAGAACGTCATTCAGAAAAATAAAATCCTCAAAGAAGGACAGGGAGAAAAAAAAAAGACACAGTCTAGGAACAAAGATCTTCCAGCAAGAGTGCTGACATATCTATTTATTAAACCACTAAATGGCTTGGTGGCTTCCTGGTGTTTAGATTGGGAGAGGTCACATAGCAGCAGGAAGAAAAAGGCATAACTTAAGTGGCAAAGAAAACCACTCATTAATCTTTTTTTGCACTTTTCTTTAATTAATGCTATGTTGAGGCACTGCATGCTTGCTATATTTTGAAACAACTGTAGGGAAACTTTCTTATGCTTTTAACCACGTTTTGAGGGCTCACCTCTAAGAGTTAAGAAAAAGTTTTATATTCTATTTCATAAAATCTTCAGTCTCAGAGAAACTATTACAGAGAGTACTGTAGGTGCCACTTCTTTGTGATGTGTCTCTCTGATACCAATTGTCTTACGCACATTTGCTCACAAAATGTGTTTTTCTGCATCTGATAGTCATGTTATTCACTGGGGTGAATGCACAGGTTGTAGAACTAATGGGAAAATTCTCTTTTGCTGATTTGCTTTTCTTTTCCAAGTGGTTCCTCTTTTTTCAGCTTTCATAATGTGATGTGTTTTGTACTTAAATACAAATAAGACAAAAGTCTCCCTACTTGTACTAGTAGGAGAGAGGTCACACTTACTTATGCCCCGAGGGAAAGGAGCCTTGACTGGTGACATCCCTCAGAGTGCTGCTTGGTTTCTGACCATGCCAGAAGCACTGTGCTGCATCTGTACTAAGAGCAAGTGTCAAAGCCTCAATCTCCAAAATCCAGGTGCACATTTTAGATGCAGATGTCTAGCACCATTTTGGAAAGTACCTAATTGGTGGTTGCAGGCAGAGCAATTAAAGCCATTGCACAGGTTTCCATCACTGGGATGGATTAGCTCTCTTCAGCTCAGGCCTTCAGGAGTGATTTGAACTAGTCCAGTCTAGAAATACTCTTGACATGGTTTTTGCATGTTTCAGTTGTGGGGGAAGTGATGGTGGCTTGGAAGACCGGTTATATCTTCAGCCATTCACTACAAGGTCATGCAATACCAGTCTCAATACCTGTCCTTTACTTGTTTTAACAAGGAATTCCTACCTACCAACATAGTTTCTAGTGACCAACAGTGATGAACTACTGTTGATTCAGATCTTGTGTGCATTTGCTCTTAGATTTAGGTCTGTGGGGAAAATCCATTTAATAGTCAGTTCTAGTACCATAAAATAGCTGCAAGTTTGCAATGAAGTTCATAATTCCTGCTATGAAGCAAACAAAATGCCCTCAGAACCATAATCTACATATATTTTGGAAAGAAACCTTAAGTATAGACCAGCCCTAAGATTAAAGCTATTCTAAGAGAATAAGATTGCAATGTTGCTTAGAAAATAGCTCCCAGTCCCAGCAATCTTGATCACAGTGAAGAATTTTCGATGGAAGTGAGAGAGAACCACTAAAATTTTTGACAGAAAAATGTCTACAAAAAGTAAGCTAAAACTGACATGGATTTAGAGGCATGAGGAAGGGAAAAAACCTGTGAATTTTGTTTCTCTCGCTTGTAAAAATTTGCCTTGGAGTACATTCTCCTATTTGGAATTACCAGGTAAGAAGTGTGATATTCTATTGTTAAAAGAACAGATAGCCTCCTAACTTTGTCTAGAGTTAGTTCCTGTATGTGGCAGAAGTGCAGCCAAATGACAAATTCATTGCCTTGAACGAGGGTTTAAAATTAGCAGAGAACTCCCTGAATGATATGAAGTAGGGAAGCACAAGGGATATAATGCAAGTTCTTTTTAATCATGACATCTTAAGCCTAACCACAAAAAGAAAGCAGAAGGTAGGAGAAAGATTATCTGCTACTGATAACCATTCTCTGTGAGAAGAAGGAAAAGCCATCACTTACAGAAACAGCACTGAAAGTGCATCTGTAATGCAATGGAGGAGACAGCTTGTGGTGCTCGTCTCACTGCACCTGTATAAAGGATTTCTTGGCCCCAAGAAATGCATGTGTATAAATAACTACAAAGACGAGCTTCTAACCTCCTCAGCATAGCCAACAGAAAGGACTGCAAGAGCTATGTGAAATTCCCTTAGCTGCTAAGTCAGACAGTTTATCTCCTCTCGTCCTCGCTGATCTTGCCCACACTGATGCAGACAAGACATATTTTTGTGATTATTTTTTATACTACTTGAATTAGAGCTGCAGTTGCATGTGCCAACGGTTAGGAATGCTCCACACATATGCAGAAGATGATGTGGATGCATCTCCAGTAGTCGAAAGTGACGTGTGCAGTTAAACCTACTCTACTCTTTGTTGACATTTAGCAGCAGACAGGACATTCCCCACTAGTATCGGATACTACTGCTGGAGTAAACAGCTCTGCCTTTGCAGTGCACCTCCTGGGAATGGCAGGGAAACAATCTCCATTTTTCAGCTAACTATGTCTTTAGATGATTTTCCAATTATGCTTATCTGCTTTTTCCTGTGAAAAACCAGTTTGACTCAAGAGGGTAAAACCTTATCTATAACTGCAGAGGGGGTGGGACAAACATACTCTGCTGACATTTACCTGCAGGTAATGGAGTGCATATGAGAGGAACTATCGCCATCAATTTTCCTCTCACACCTCATGGTCTCCTAGGAGGTGACATTTTGAATCTGGTTTGCATTTGGAGATCTTGCAAAAACGTCAGGCTCTCTGAAGGTGCACTACAAGTGATTGAACTGCATGCATCCACCTGCAGATTTAGGAATAAACAGGTATAGCTTATTCTGAGCAGCCCTGTTCCATGCTGGTAAAAAAGGTCATATTGCCGGATTTTCACAGGTTATCCATGAGTTAAACTAGTAAAACAAGGAGGTTTATTGCATAAAACCCTGAAGAACTATTTCAGTTCTTGACAAGGCAATGGCAAGACTCCTGAGAACTCTGAGAGTGGGTTTGTGTGCCCAATTATTTTGTAGTGGTTAAAGGCCAGACTGAAATGAGGCAGACATAGCCCAGACTATCTGGACTGGTCTAATGTTTGATCTCCAGTTTTGCATACTTTTGAGCTAAGATTGTACTGTCAGTTAGTTTGAAGAAATGTGCAATTCTTCTGTCAGGAAAATTTGTATCAATACTTTACAGCAAAGTCAAAACTGTCAGTTTTGCTTGATAGAAAATTTATTAACGCCTTGTCACTGTCTTCTGTTGTGGTCAAGATATGAAAGAATCCCATTTAATCCTACATTTGTACTAGACACACATGTTAGGGAAAAACCTGTAAATTCTGCAATGGCAGAGTGAAATCTTGCTAGACCAGGCACATGAGAGTTGAAAGGTGCAGGTGAGTTGGTGTCATCATGGCATAAGCCATGACAATGCTGGAAAGCCATGCAATTCAGGAGAGTGTACTCTTTCAGGTCAGGTATTCTTTCACGTGAAGTTAAGGGTAGATGTACTATCTGCAGGAAGAGATCCAGAGCACTGAACAGAGTTAGTAAATATGTAGTCAAAATAAAATCACTGATGATGTAATGTTAATGTAATCCGACTTTTGACAAAAGGACGTCAGAGATATGACCAGACATTGAAGGATGAAGACACACGTCTTCACCTAAGCTTAGCCGTGCTTCATGGTAATCAGTTTCAGTCATTTCAGAGGGGGTACTTATAGAGTAAGTTAGTGCTCAATTAGAGAAGATGCATCAGCCTCTGGCCTCTGTGGATAATCTTAGAAAATTATATGTAATTAGGAAAAATTATAATGTTTGCTTTCAAAGTACTACTTGTTTTCACAGGCAAACATAATACCCAGATATGGTATATCCTCCTTAGTTATTCACATATCAACTCCCCAGTTAAAATAGCTCGTGAAATGTTTCATTTCCCAGCCACAACATTCAAAAGAGGCATGACTTGCTGGTCAAAACTCCAGTGATGTTTCTTATTAAAGCCATATGCTTTAGAGAGCTCAGTAAAGGATTTCTTGGCTCCCTAATAGAGGAAGAGATCAAGTGCTTCAAAAGCAAAAGCCAAACTAAAAAGAAAATAAATTATAATTTTGGTTTCATCATATTGGGCTATGTTTTTCACCTAAAAGGTTTAATATTTCAGGACAGAGCATAAGTTAATGAATGTGCATAATGTCAAATTATGACTTATCCATCACCTTCCAGACAATACTTAGGGCATTATGAGAAGTATAACAAGCAACACTTCACAGAATCACAGAATAATCTGAGTTGGAAGGGATCCACAGGCATCATTGAATCCATCTTCTGGCCCTGCACAGCACCATTCCCAAAAGTCACACCGTGTGCCTGAGAGCATTGTCCAAACTTCTTGAACTCTGTCAGGTTTGGTGCTGTGACCACTTCCCTGGGGACCCTGTTCCAGTGCCCAGTCACCCTCTGGGTGATGCATCTTATCCTAATATCCAACCTAAACCTCCCCCTGACACAGC
>VWZW01002524.1:1079450-1111061 GCA_013397115.1 Edolisoma coerulescens | reverse complement strand
CATTGCGGCAAAATCATGTATAGTGATGATTGGTGCAAATATGTCAAGATGCTTCGTAGCATTTGCTTATTGGCTTAAAAAGGTATATAAGGTCTTGTGATAAGAAAGTACTACTACTTTTTACTTTTACTACCTCTTCCACTTTTGGCTGCTGCTGCTGGTGTATCTGCACCTGCTGCAGCTGCCGCTGTTG
The DNA here is from genome assembly GCA_013397115.1 of Edolisoma coerulescens. Taxonomy (NCBI): domain Eukaryota; kingdom Metazoa; phylum Chordata; class Aves; order Passeriformes; family Campephagidae; genus Edolisoma; species Edolisoma coerulescens. Next base: position 1,110,868 of record VWZW01002524.1, on the reverse strand, counting down.
CTGCTAATGCTGCTATTGCTGCTGTAACAGTTGCTGCTTCTGATATTAGAGATGTTGTTTGCAGCATCTCTCTCGTCGCACCCTTCTAGTAAAATGAGACTGATTCTACAATAAATCATCACTGTGACGTCTCTTCATGTTCCCAACCACACCAAGTCCTGACAAGGTTTGACTGGGAGTTGAACTTTCTCACAGTCATGGTCCTCCAGGCACTGAGACCCCCTTGGCCCATCACCCGTGTTGAAGACGGAGGCAAAGAATGCATTAAACACCTCTGCCTTGTCTACGTCCTCTTGGTGAGGTGACCATTCTCATCCTGTAATGGGCCAGTGTTATTTCTACACTGCCTTTTGCCATTAATGTATTTGATAAAACTTTTTATTGTCCCCCACATTTCTGGCCAGCTTCAACTCCGGTTGAGCTTTGGTCACATGAATTTTCTCCCTACAGTGGCAAACAGCATCTCTCTGTTCTTCCCAAATCACCTGACCTTGCTTCCGCTGTGCGTATACATTCTTTTTTTGCCTCATTTCCAAGAGAAGATCTCTGTTCAGCCAAGCTGGCCTTCTGCCTTGTCTGCTCGACTTCCAACATTTGGGAATTGCCCGCTCCTATGTCCTTAGGCGGTGATGTTTGGAAAGTGACCAGCACTGATAGACTCCAGCACCTGCAAAGGCATTTTCCCAGGGGACTTTACTCACTGGTGCCCTGAGCAGCCTGAAGTCTGTTCTCCTCATGCCCAGAGCTGAGGCTTTGCTGGCACTTTTCCTCCTGACAACTCGATCACTCTGTGATCACTGTGGCCAAGACAGCTGCTCATCTCCACTTTGCTCACACAGTCCTCTCTGTTGACAAGCAGCAGATCCAGGAGGGCATCTTTCTGAGTTGGTTTGCTTAGGACCTGTTCCATACAGTTGTCACCCAGGTTTTTTAGGAATCCTCCAGCCCGGGTTGTACTAGCTGTGTGATGCTCCCAGTTAATTTCTGGCAAGTTGAAGTCCCCATGCAAGGACAAAAGCAGTTGACTTGGAATTGTCCCTTAGTTTCTCAAAGAATTTGTGGGCATTATTGTCCTGGAGGTCTATACTAGTTTCCCACATTGACATCCACATTATTTCGTTGCCTCTTGATTCTTATCCAGAGGCTCTCAACTGTGCCATTGCCAGCTGTGAACTCCATACATTCCAACCCTTCTATTACTTTTGGGTCCTGCTGCACAGAGATGGGCTAACTGGATATAACTTTCCAGATTGTTCCGTGCTTTGAGAACTCGTGTAGAGACAGCATCCAGAAACAGAAAACCTCCACACTGGTAAAACCTCTAAACCTCCAGATAAGCAAACATGCTGGGAGATTAAAGGGGTCCTTTCTCTCTGCACTTCCTAAATGAGCACAGGCCAGCCATGTATTCCCAAAGGGCTTTGTCCTCTCTCACTTCTTCAAAGTCACAACATGTGCTCCTTAAAATGTGCCCTGCTGATGCAATTCAAAAACTCTGACTCTTGTGTCTGTGGTATGCTAAACATGGCTCTTCAAGGGTAGAACAAATAGCTACTGCACAATCCAAAGTCAGTAGGAAAATGCTAGTTGTCTCCTGCAGGCTTGTGGAAATTATCAGCTCAGTTCTTGCTCTCTCTCAGCTGTTTATCTGTCCTGTGACATGTATTGTCTGAATTCAAAATTTAAAATATTCTTGAGGCAATGAAAATCTTTAAGCACTTGCATTCCACAGTATATCAAAACACAGAAAAGGCTGATGCTTTGCTTTTGATAGCTATGCTCGGTTTCAACTTTTTGGAGCCACATTACTTTAGTTTACAGCACTTTCATTGCCTGCTGGGGCAGAAGTCACATGCATGGCAGTCCCATGATGTGAGAAGCTTCCCTGCCTAATGAGGCAGTCCATCTGTGCAGGCTGCACCAAAGTGGAAGCTGATGCATGAACAGTATGTGTGACTATGGAGTTTTTGCAGAGCTTGAGCCCTGAGCCTGGCTGGGGGCATTCTAAAGCTGTAATAAGCAAAACTCACCTCCTTTTAAAATGTAGATTTTGTAGTGTACTTGCATCTCTCTTTACCTGTCCTATTTCTTTTGTTCCCTCCATTCCTCCTTAGCATGAACACCGAATAGTGTTGATTGAGTAAAGTGTCTTCCTAAGAGAATTAGCTACCATCTTGAGGGAAAAAAAACCACAGTGTAGAGCCTGTACCAGGGCAGCAATAATCATTTTGTGCAGCTCTCATCTTGACAATAAGCCCATAATAACAGTGGAATAGAGCATGAAGAAAGCATAAAATTACATCAGGGCTTCATTTACCTTTCATATTACCTGTAACTCAAATACTTATTGCTTCAGTGCTAGAGTTATTACTTACTTTTATAAGACTTTAAAATAACATTTTAAAGAGACAGCCTGCCCTGTAGATAGAGCATCCAGCTCTGAAAACAAACAAAGATCAGGAAATTTCAGAAGGTTTCAGGGTAAGCCCCCCAGTGTCAGGCTGCTTATTTAAACCATTCCTGTTGAATTCTAGCAAGCTACATTTCTTGTGAGATTTTTAGAAATTAGAAATGTATTAGAAAGCCTCTTTTTGAAAGAACCACTGTACTTTAATATCAAGTCTTGCCTGGAACATGAAATTGTGCAACATAATGAATAAAGAAGAGAAGTGGCATGTGGTGGTTTTGGGTTGGTTTTTTTTCTCTTTTTTTTATTTTCCTTTATCTTTAAATGATAATCAAATTACTTGATCCTCAGCAGCTCTCAATTTGTGAATAGTTCAGCTTGAGTTTAAAGTAAGTTTGTGACTGCTTCTTCCCTTATTCTGGCTGTTCAAATAGTCTCTTGACAATGTGTACCAAGTAGCAGATAAAGATAACTGTCATGCCTTATTTATTTTAACAGTGAAGGTAGATTGCTTGGATTTTCCACATTTGTTTTCTGAGAACAGCAGTGAATTTTCTACCTCAGTAAAAGAAAGTTTCTAAGAACACAAGAAATGCCCTACTGGACTGGAAAAATTGTTTTTGACAGCAGCAGGAAGAGGCTTCACATAGGGAGAAGCCCTGCACCAGTCTGTATCCCCTGTACTTGCTCCAGCATCACAATCACTAGATTAGGGATGTCACTGGACACGTCTCTGCCTTGCCCCTTTAATATGTTTTCTGAATCTGTTATCCATTTGTTTGTTAACATGGAGACATTTTTCTGTCTGGGGTTTTTTTGTTGTTGCTTTTGTTTGTTTGTTTCTCCTTCTGCATAACACCCTCATCATCTACATGGTGTGTGAACTACCATGTTTAGCACTGCTAGTTCAGAAACCTCTAAGGAGAACAGACAGTGAACCCAAGTACTGTTATAAATTATGGCTTGTTAAACAGCTTAGTAATTTTAAATGTAATACATCACCCCCTCAATCCTCACTGCAGAAAGACTGAATGCTCAGGAATTCAAACGTTCACAGTCTGAATTTCAGACCACCTTAAAAGAAGCTCTCATAGCATCTAGAGGCAGTGGCAGTCAAAGCAGTCATAACTTTCAGGAATTTTAGCCTCTAGCAATGTTTGTTGCAGAGAAAGGATCAGCAGAATGGGTTCACGATCACTAAGGACACACTATTTAATAAGGAATTAGGTTAGCAAAGGAAGACAGATGGCAAGAGCAGACAAGACAGTTTGAGACCTAAGGCCTAATTCAGATTTGACACAGCTAAGCTGAATGGCCATTGAAGTCAGGGAGATGTTTACATATTTGTATTAGGGCTGAATTTGCCTCCCTGCGTTTTGCAGAAGGAAGTGAATAGTTGACTTCAGATACATGGTTTTTTTTGAAAGCAGGGATGATCATATGAATATTTTGGTGCTATCCAAAAGCTTACACTTTAAAACCCAGTAGATTTAATGAGCAGAGATGTTTCCTGCATAATGCAAATGTAGTTGAAAGACGGTGCCTGGCCTAAGGCTTTGTATATACATAATGGAAACAAACAGATGGAAGCACAAGCAGAGGCTTGTTCAGTGCAACCTGAGTTGAATGGGACTATGAATCCTTGTTCCCTCACTCTGAGATTGGCCTCTTTTTGAGTTTCTACAAGAGTTGCTGCGGGGTACCTAAATCTTCTTAGAGTTACAACAGGAAGTATATTCATTGTCTAAGTGAATATTTGGAGAAGGAGCACTGGAAGATAGCAGTTCACCATTTCTGCATTTTCCTTCTATCTAAGTGCCTTTTGGCTTCTGTCTAGTTGTGGGCAATCTGAGAAACAATGCTGAGCAACTAAAGGGTTACCAAATAGTCTCCCTTTGTTTTCTCCTTTTCAATGAATCAGTTCCAATAGCTTCTGGTTTATAACTTTTTATTTTATTTTGGCTATAAAATTAAAAGATAGATCTTATCCTAGTAAAATGGGATATTATTTTGCATTTGCTGCTATGTAATTACATCTCTGTCTACTGTGGTTTAAGGCATATTGATTGCACCACCTGCTTTTTTTTCAGGATGCTCCTGTCAAAAATCAGTGACTTGGGAAATCCTTACTGGAAAACTGTACTGCGTTAGTTGAGACTGAGTGACCAGAATGTTGCAGAAATTTGGAAAAGCAAAGGAAAAGAGAAAGGAAGACAAAACATTTGTGCTCTTGGGGAGATATTTTTCTGCCCTCCAAAAACGTTGTCAGAGCACTGGTTATGCAAGGAAGCAGTAAAAGGTGCTGCTGTAATGGGAACAGTCCAGTCATGCTTCTCCTATGTAATACCATGGCATTTCCCTCCTATCCTGTACCAGTGCGTCAACATAGAGCAAGGGCAGGTAATCTTTCCTTGGCTTTAGCACACCCTGCAAAACGGCCTGGTCTGTTACATAATGAGAACTGCCTCTGCACCTGACAGCTCTTGATGCCAGTGATGCACACCTACAGGGCAGCCGAAGCTTTCCTCATTGTGGTTGCTAGCATGCTGTACACAGAGTGTTTGCTGATGGGATACATCAGCAATAATTGCACATACAGGAGGTCTGGGGGCTGTAATCATTCCCACCCGGGGCACTGAATCACCCTGTGGGTGTAAAGGTTTTTAACAGGGCTCCTTGCTGCTGAGAAACAGTTGCCTGCCTGGTAGCTCTTCTGTTTATGACTTGTCCTCCATGCAGATTAAATATGCATGCATGATAACTGTGAAGAGACACACTGGCATCAGAAAACTTTTTTTTCTGAGGGAATGGCTGAGCTACCAAATTGTAGGCTGTCACTTCATTGTCTCCTATCTTAGTTCCTCATTTTTCATATAATAATGATAGCATTTTCCTGCCTTAATACGATGCTGTTGTTTTAAAATACACATTAAATGCTAAAATATAGCTTACAGCATTTTTTGTACTTCAATTGTTAAAGACCACTTCCATTCAATTCTTCACCTACTGCCTGGAAATAATAAAAGATATTGCACAAATACTTAGGATGTTTGGTACTTTAGTAAAATCTAGTGTACCAGGTCAATTGCACAAGGCACACATGCTATTGTGCAAGATTCTATCACTTTGCTGATAGCATAATCATGTCGCCATTAAACTAGTTATGATTCTTGAGGGAGGCCTAACTTTACACTATGTCAGCTGCCAAGCCAAGGCTCATGTGTGTAACCACATTGGATTTATCACTTTATCTGAAAACAAAAATTATAGGCTGATGGAAATATGTATTATTTAAAAAAATGTGGTCTTTTTCATGATAGTATTAGTTTTTGACTAAATAGTTTCTGGGAACAGTTCTGATATTTTATTTACCCCACAACCCCCTGAGTTCACTTTTACCAGCGGCTCCACTCTGTGTAATACATCACCCCCTCAATCCTCACCCATTTTGGTGGATGTTAATCTTGTTTAACTTAAGATCCAGACACTTTGCAGTTCAGACTACATTGCCGTCTACCTTACCATACATTAATTCACAGTATTGTAGAAATGACAGTTTTGATTCAGATAGAAATTGAAAAGAGGAACTGTAAAAGAAGAACTATTTGTACTGAACCGCACAGCTTTGCTGGTAATATGAACTAATCCAAATGTCATTGTAAGTTTTCTTTGGATGATTAGTATTTTCAAAAGCTTTGGAGTTTGAGCTTGCTAATATCAAAGCCAGGCATGCACAGTGGTCTGTGCAAAATCTTGAAGGTAAGTCAAGGAGTCACATGGGCTAAAGTCTATGTAGGTGGCGTTTTAAGATGTAAACAAATGCCAAGTCATCTTTTCTGCATACCTTCAGTAGGCTATTCCTCATGGCTCAGTCGGAAGTTCTTTTTTTTTTGATGTCTTTCATAAATATTTGATATCCAGACTGAACTCTCACATCTCTTTACTAGGGGAAATGGATGGGATTGACTACAGTGACAGTAATAACACAATTATAAATATTTCTTTACAGTGGGAAAATTTACAAGATGTTCAGGACTTTCTGGCAACAGAATAGACTTTTCTTCTAAACTTAACTTCACAGAAAGCCGGTATTTGTAATATTAATATATTGATTTAAATTTATGGCTTATGGAAAGTAGTACATCTTTTCATGTAAAATTTTTAGGATCCAGGACTGCAAAGATTTACACACACAGATTCATTGTGTATTCTGGTCCCAGGAAATCAGAAACAAGGCTCCCTTTGATTGCAGTGGAGCCAGGACCCCAGCTGTTGCTTTCAGAGCAGGCAGTATTGCACAGCTGAAGGTTTACCAGATTTTCTAAGATGTAGGGTCTGAGGCCAGGTTTTTGACATGAGACATCAGAAATTTTTCACCTTTGCCCGGTTCTTGCCACATTCTAGGATACTTGTGTTATATTGCCAACAAAAAAAAAAAAAGTGAGTCCTGTCTCAGTGAACGTGAGATTTGATGAAACTAAAAAACCCAAAGGCAAATAGTAACAAAAGGATACAAAAGGATACACTGTTTAGAATTAATACCAAATATTTTTTCATAAACTCAAGCCTGTATTTCTTGTGTCAGGGGATGTTCTCAGCACATTCATGAACACACACACACACTTACACACCATTCATTTCTGCAGGTATAAAACTGTTCATGACTATGAGGTCTGTGGTCAAGCTCAGCCCAGTTCTGAGTCCAGCACAAAGCCAATGTAATCTCTGAGACTGACTAAAGCCTTCAAGACAGAACTGACAAGGGCAGCTGCAGCAACCATTTTCCACAGAGAGCTTATTTTTAAACCTGAACAGCAAATGAGAGGAAAGTTAATGTCTGGAGGCCTGAATGGGCTCATTTTTATTCTGGCTGAAGCTGATCTTTCAGGTCTGAGAATTTGTCAAGGTTGAGGTTGGATTGTCTTTGAAGTTAATATTATGGAGGCATTTCAGCTTTGTCTACAGGTCTGGTTGGTCTGATGTGGACATAATGCTCTGTACAGCACATCTCTGCACAAATGACACTAATGGATCCACACCAAACCACAGGTGCTGGCTCACCCATTTTCTGGGAAAGCCTGGACCTACATCCATCTCTAAATCATATGGCTGTCTGTCACCCTTGTGCAAAACCTGTATTTTGCCTAGCCCTGAAGTTTGCCTAGCTCCTGATCTTTGTGGCCTCTGCTCTGAATTACAGGGGCAGCAGACTCGTGTTTGGACTGTGGTAGTTTTGACTTGGAAGGCTTGCAGTGGGCTGCAGCAAACCCCAAAAAACTATCAAAAGTAATCTTTTCTGTATGTTCCCCAAGTTTACTTTTGCCTGTTGAGTTTTTTTTTATTGTAGACTAGATGACATGTTGGTTGATTCCAGGAAATAAAGACACTGACTTGTAAATGGTATGAGGACTCCCTGGGGGACCAGCCAAGCAGGCTGGAGCCCAAACCCCATGTTCAGCATAAATGCAGTGCAGAACTGGTACTTCGTCCACCTGCAATTTATTGTGCTGCCTGGTGCTTCCCTATCTCCTCAGACTGGGAAAACCTCCAAGTTTTCCTCTTTTTCTCTTCTCACAGGACTCCCTTGCACCAGAAGTCTCTTTTCTCCTTGACTAACTTGCCTTCAACTCAGACGAGCTGGGAGATCTTGCCCAACTAGGCACTTGTCTGTCTTTGCCTGACTCCCACTTCAAGAGTCAGAGTGGGAATATACGTTGAACTACAAAAAATCACGAATCTGACCACCTGCTTGGGAATACTGATGCCACTTTGCTTCAATAGAGAGGGAATCCTGTTCCCTGACAGTGCCAGGAGCAATTTTCTAATCTATCCTCTTCATACACAAGGGCCCTGAATTATCTTGCAGTAATACTGACACTTAAAAAGCACCCTGTGATTATGTGGGCAGAGAGTGCCAGTTTACCTCTACCAAAACACACAGATTTTATTCAAGAGAGGATTTCTTTTTAAGGACAAAGTTAACTGAATGGAGCTAGCAACTCTGTCTTGGTGACTCTGTTGCCATCAGTGATAATTATTTGTACTGAAACAGACAGAAGCCACCAAAACTGCTGTACAGCCCGATGAAGGTAGTTCGTATAATCACTAATTAATGCTCACATTGCTGTCTTAAGATGAATATAGTGTCTCCACCTGAAAAATTAGACAACAGATAGTCTGAGGTAGAGAGCTCAGGTGACTTGAATAAGGAATGCAGAGACCATGGCTTTGAGCAGTGACCAGATCTGCAGAGCTTCTGGCTTCAAGGCTGGGTTTTATTTGCTGATTGCTTCCCAGCTCTGAGACCTCTCTGGAGGGCTAGGGGATCTACAAGATATTTTTTCACTAAGACCTTTCTGGCACAAACATGTTACATTCTTGCCTCAACCTTTGTGACCTGATTTGAGTTTTGCTTACTTTATGTAGTGTAAATGGAAGGGAAGATTTGTTTTGGGGTCAGACATTACATCTGGATGTAAGTCCTACAAACATCAGTATTGTCTAAGGTTTTCAAGATGCACATGGCACTGCAAGATTTGTGTACAGGGGATGATGAGTCCAGGAAAAGCCATCTCTCCTGATCTTTGTTCTTGCAAACAAACTTCTGGAGAAAATTTTCTTCACAAACTTTAGCATCTGTCAGACAGGTGTGCTGGTCTTTGTATGCATGACAACGGATGTTAGACCAGAGTCTTTCTTTCTGGTGGCAGCATCAAACTGGGTCAGAGTGCCCTCTGCTTCAGAGACATCCATGTGGTGCATCAGTGCTCCAATGAGTGCTGTGCAAATATGCAGGCAGCTGAAGGGAAAGAGGCAGCAGACAGGAGGGAAGGGAAAATCAGAGAGCTGGCCACAGTCAGCAGGGAAAGGAGCATTGTCCAGTACTGACAACATACAGCTGTGGGTCTCTTGCCCATAGCTAGCTTCATTATTAGGCACACTTGATTTGAAATTAATGTCAGCCCCACAGGATTCATGTAGAAGTGCTGTGCTGGCTGGAGCCAAGGGAATTTTCCCTTTGACTCTGAACAGCAAAGTTGCTGGGAAAAAAATGAGCTCTGAAAGAATGAAATCACATTGAATTCCACTAATAATGATTTTGGATAGAAAAATTGAAGGGAATGTCCTGGTAATGTCATAGCAATAATGTTATTCCATATGAGATATTAAGGCTTTTTTTTTTTTCTTCAAGGTGTGTTTAAACAACTGGTCAATTTAGAAGGCTTCACTTTGGGATCAGCCTGATAGAATCCCCTTTTAATCTGCTTTCATTCGTTAGTTTTCACCACTGAATTAAAACAGAATTATTTACTCTGCTCCAATGCTGGCAGTGTTCTCAGCCTCCTTCAAACAGAACACCATGGACAAGTTTCTGCCTCCTTCCTTTCTCTGCTCAGTGCATCCCTGCTGCCCGTTCTTTGTAGGGACCATATGTGGTGGGCTTCCATGCCCATTAGCAGGGGGGAATCAAGAAGATATTTGTGCAAAATAGACGTCTTGGAAGAAAAGGAGGTTAGACAGAAAGCAAGACATCCACCACTGCAGGTTGAGACAGACTAGTTCATTTAAAGCAGTTAATTGCATTCCATAGAGCAGTTTGGGTGGGAAAGAACCTTAAAGATTATTTAGTTCCAACATCCCTGCCCATGGTAGGGGAGACCCTAACTAGATCTAGTTTCTCAAAGCCCCATCCAACCTTGCTTGGAACACTGACTGGGACTGGGCATCCACAATTTCTTTCTGGGCAAGTTGTTCCAGTGCCCCACCGTCCTCACAGTAAAGAATTTTAATGTATCTTTACATGCATATCTTTTATATATAATTTAGGTTAGAATATCTAACCTAAATAACCTCTCTTTCAGCTTGAACCTATTTCATCATTATCTTGCTCTCCTGCCTGGCACTGTTTAACAATCCTGTTCTCCAAAAAACGTGTTTTCCTTACAGGATGGCTCATCTGGGGGAAACTTCTGTTGTTTCCCATTACCCGGGGCTTTGTGAAGAAGTCTCTAATGAAATGAGATGGTACAGGCAGTTCCATGGAAATAAATTTGGCTACCCATGTTATTAAATTCAAGTACTTGGCTAGTTCTTTTCTGTTATGACAGAAAGCATTTGTGAGGATTCAAAGACTAGTAGAAGGGTTAAAATTTTCTCCAACATATAGTTTGCAAGTCTGTTCTCTAAAAGTAGTTTTTTTGATTCCTAGTGGACGTTTTTTTTCTTACCTATTTGAACAACATGGCTTTCAGCAACCTGTATCACTGTAATTTACTAGCCTGACTGCTTATTATTGAAAGGCTTATTAGCTTTTCTATAAACTCTTCTGGCCAAACTTTTCTTAACATAATTTTACATAACTGAGAATGGCTAAACACATAAGACGAAAATTAAGGCTGTAACTTGGGCAGTGAGTCAAGTGCTTTTATAGTGGGTAATATTGGAACACACCAGGAATGCCAGGCAGTGTAACTGCAGTGTCAATCCCTCTTTGCTGTTGTAAAGAGATCTGCTTTTTGGAGTTCTGCGCACAGCAGAGCCCTTTATGAAAACATCTTGATTTTGTGCTGTTTATCTTCCTTATAAAAGAAAAACAGTTGTTTCTCAGGTGCTGATGGTGACAGGTAGTGCACTCTTCAGAGTAAGCTGGGTGTGCAATCAAAGGCTGTGTTCCCCTCCCTGATTTTCTCTTTCTGGGACTGATTATTTACATCTTGCAATCACTCTGGCAGTCAAGGACCTAGCTTTAAAAATATTATTGCATCAGAGAGGGTTTTTCAAACTAATTTCAATACTTTCCTTCATTTCTAGTGCTTTGTGACAGAAGTCTGCCCTGACTTCACACATAGGCACTCTGAGTTCACTGGCTGGGCTTGGGGTAAGGTTCTGACCCAGAAAGCACATGTGGACTTTTTTCTAAGGGACTTGTTGGCCCTGCTTATAATATTTGCAGCTGTTAAGCTGTGAAAGCTGTCCTTTGACATCAAACTGAATTTAATTCCTTTTAGGCTATGGATTAGAGGAGGACCCTTCTTGGTGCTGGATGAGAGAAAAGAATTACTTTCCTTTTATTTTCATTTTCAATTAGAACTTTTAAATACTCTGAACATTGTTTATGGCTTGAAGCCCCAATGTTTCCTCTGTATGACTTGTAATCTGTGAAGAAAGAGACAGGCAGGTCCTGGATTTGTTCGTATTTGGCAAATGTTTGGCACTTTGTGAAGATAGAACAATAAATTAATCTCAGTATTTCCAGCTCTGTGAACTCTAAATCCTGGTATATAAAATCAGTGAAGAAAATAAATAGTGTATAATTTTTCAGTAGCTTCTCCATTTGTCTTAGTATCATTTCATCATTGTATTCAACAGTGCTTAAGAAGATTGTTTGTGGTCTCATAAATGCCACAGAAAAGGGCTCAGAAAAAAGAGTACCACAGCTCTGCAGGGCTTGTACATGCAGCTAGTGCAAGTATTTTCCAGTTTTCATCCTTAGCCAGGAATCTCAGGAACTACTGTTTCTCTTCTTGGTTTTTTGGGTTTTTTTTTTTCTATTTTTTTAAATTACAGCAAAGACTCTCCTCGAATTGTTTGACCCCATGAGCTGGAGATTCAGAAAAGACCCCAAAAAGCTCTAGCTTTTCAGGATAAGTTGTAGAAGCAAAAATAGAAATTACTTCTCTCCTGTTAAGGGCTGTTTTCTTCCCAGGGTGGTATCTATCTTAGTTAACTCTCCCAATTTACTAACCCCTGGGTGACCTCCAGCTTCTGTAAAAAAAAATGCAGACTGAAATAGCAGCAGTGGAGAACTTCCAGATGTCAGCCCTGTTCTCAGTGTGCAACTGCAAGTGGCATTTAACAGATTCATCACTTCACCCCATCTCACTGGTAACATAACCATAAACAATGTAAAATTGCCTAAGCTGGTCAACAGAAGGAAGCACCCCACCTTTGTCTATGAACCCTTATTTCTGAAGCAATAAAGATGCTTCTATAACTCAGCACAGCGTGTTAAGAAGACCATCTTACAATGCAACAAAAACTGAGCAGCAACAACCTACTTAAAAAATTGTCAGGGCTACGTAATCTCATTTGCTTTAAAATGAATGATATGTCTACCACACTCTAGTGAAATAAAAAGATCAGGGCCTGATGATGCTAAACAGTATCCTTGCTTTTAAACCATAGGATGCTCACAAACCACAAGGAAATGATGGCTAGAGGTAACCACTGTACAGTCATTTTAGCATGGGGTTATGCTCAAGTGAATAGATAACCTCTTTTACAGCAGGGCTGATTAGCTCAACCAACTCTCCCCTGCCCACAAGAGCTACCATATTGCTGCCATTGCTGGAGCAGACTCATCTATAGCTGGAGGGAATCTGTAGCCAGTGATGCATTACATACAGTGGAAATACTCATAAAGGAAGCTGAACTGATTTGTCATGTCTGAGAAAGTGACCCATTTCTTCATGTCTCCTTTTCTCCCTTCACCTATTCTTTCCCCTTTGTTTTCCCACCTACAAGCAACCAAACATGCTACAGTTACATCTTTTTTCTCCTAAATCGTGGGAAACCAACCATTCCTGGCAAATGCATGACTGCTGTGATTGGCTGGGTTTGATTGCAATACAACCTATATTTTTTTCTGGTTTGGCAATGCTGTTCAAGCAGACCCACTCTAAGAAGACATTTTATGATGCTGTGTACACAGAGCATGCCCCACATTCCTGTAGTCTTGTGACAGACACCAACAGCCACATCACCACAGCTGTACAAGGCAGGATAGTGCTAATTATCCTAAATTACAGATGTAAAACATGAAAAACCTTGGACTCACAGAGGATTGTTGGTACCTGCACTTCCCATCTAGATCAAGTGGATGATATTGTCTCTACATACCTTTGTAGATCTGCAGATAAGGGACTTTTTGTGAGGTCATGCTGAACCGCGCAGAGCAGCAGCAATTGGAAATGATGTTTCCCAGGACCTGAACCAGCATCTTTATTAGTGCTCAGTGAGTCCAGAGAGCTCTCTCCCTTACACCAGGAGGAACTGCTGTGTATACAAGATAGGAGCCAATTCCCGTCTTTCTGAGGCAACCAAGTTCCTAGGTTTGCATGCCAGTCTCTGTGCATCAACACAACTCCTCCCTGCCCTGCCTTTGGAGTGACCCAATCTCTCTCTCAGGCAGCTAATTTTTCCTTTAATTCTTATTTTGGGTTATACGTTAGGAAGTTCCCCCCTCCAAGTCTGATATAGCAGACTCTATTCCTATACAACTATTTCCTTCCTTGCCTCATCTGAGGTGATCTGTGTCAACTAGACTCTTGTGACAATAAAGCAGGTAATTTTTCTATCATAGGTAAATGTGCAGGATGTTTTGCATAGCTGTGCCAAATGCTGTGGTTTTGCAAGCTCCTCCAGAGACCAGCCTGTGTTTACGCATGAGCAATTACAGCAAATTCATGTGTGACTGTGCACAGTTGAATGGACATCTGAGCAGCACAGGAGAACTGAAAATGGAGGTCTTGGGACAGCAAAAACTGTTATTAACTTCTTGTCCCTTTTTTTATTATTCATTCTTACAGTTACTAGCCTTAAATGTGTCTTCAAATAACTTTAAAAATATTACAGTGTGAATTAAGAATTGTTGCAGAGTTGGTATGAGTTTTGAGGCATCAGGGGCAGGTTGTGAGGGTCTTGCAGGAAAGTAAGGGGCTCTCTGAAAATGTGCTAGTCCATTCCTACCCACCAACCCCCCCACCCAAAAAAACCCCTCCTGAAGCACCTTGACTCTTGAACTTGGAGAGTAAGCACGTATTTTCCTTCTGTTACCAGAGGTATACAGAGCTATTAAAATAAATGAAAAAGAAATAAAACCTGAGAGGCCTCCTACATGCTGAATATTACCTTACTCTGTGAAGTCACTGACCTCCACAGAACCACTCCAGAAGAGCTTCAGGGAGTGCCATGCTATCTGACCAGCTGCTAAACATTTTATTAAAAATATCCCAAACTCCTTTCTTTTTCTTAGAAATTTTAAAAGGGGAAACACATGGAAACACCTTGTTTCTGAAACCTTCATAATAGCAGAAATATTAAAATTGTCTAGTCTGTTTTGTCTAATGTTTACTTGGATGACTCAGTTTTGTACAGCAGAGGAATTATCAGCTGAAAATCTTCTCATGGCTATGGAATAAAGTGAGGTGGAATGAAAATAAGAGTATGTCACAGGCTATGGTATGCACTAACAGATGGAATATGTACCTGATGCATCCAAATGTCCAAGCTCTAAGTTGCACATGATAATGCCCTTGTCAATTCATGGTCTTCTCACAGACACTACTACTAACTCAAGTTCATGATCCCTCCTTTTGCCATGTTGACACACAATCTGAATTAGGAGGGTATTTGCAAAACCAAAGAGATTTAAATAATTAGGATAATTTCTCTCAGCTGAATTAATTCCAGTCCTTTGATGACAGAACCATACCAGTTCTCCCGGCATTCACAGAGTCTTCTTGGACAGGCAAATTGACTTTCTGTCACTGAACACAAGTAGGAAAAAAACAAGTTGAAGCCCCACCTACTGCAAAACTTTCAGGACTAAATTATAAAGCAGAAATGTGGGGCCATTTTCCCTCCTGTGACGCTAAAAAGCACCATATTGCAAAGGCCTCTGTGTGTGTGTGTAGATATACATTTTATCCGTAGGGCTTCTGGGTGAAAGGAGCAGGGGGTGGGTACTTGTGAAGCAATGGGCAATTTGTGGTGCATTTCTTAATTGTCTGAGTTTAAGACGAATTTTTAAATTTCTGAGAAGGAGGCACATGATGCCTGGCTATGTTATCCATCCTATCATTGTTCTAACCTCAGGTAAACACAGCATTTCAGGAAAAAAAACCTACTTGAGGGTTTTTTCTTTTTTTTCCCCCCTGCAAGTCAGACTATGGTGAGGTTCTTCCAGTCCTGATATAAGAGAGGATGCTGTCTGTGATAAGCCCTGAAAGAAAATTGCACAGTTTACTTTATCAGTCCTTAAATAATTCAGTTTTCTTCTCTCACAAATTATATATGCTGTATGGAATACTTCCCTCAGTCAGGAAATAGGTTCACTCATAACATACTGCCTTGCTGGCTTAACCCAATCTTTTTTTTCTTCTGCAAATATGAAAATGTGCCATGTGATCCTAGAGCAACAGGGTCCACAATATGCTTGGCAAAGCATAGCATGAGAAGGAAAGTAAAAGAGAAATGAGACAGTAATGGTTACTGAGTTAATACGTATGAAGGATCTCATAAAAATAACAGCAGCAGGGCACAGCAGTGGAGGAAAGGGAAAAAAAAAACAACTGTGAAGTTAGTACTTTGATTCTTTTAGTGAGAGAGGCAGCTCCAGTGTGGTATGTCCTTGAGATCACAGCGTATCTCGAACAGTGGTAGGTAAAGAGAAACACAGTAAAAAGACACAGAAGTAGGCGCAGTGAAAAGGCAGATTTATTTACTTGTAATACTGTACAGAGAAAAAAAAAGAGAGAAGCCACAGTTACAGCATGGCTGTTGCTGGCAGTGTTCTTGGTTTTTTTATTTTGGTTTTTTTTTGTACTCATTATTTTAATCTGAAGAAAAAAAAACATAACAGTCAAAAAAGTACACTTCAGGTTACAAAGTACAGCAGCTATCCCCAGCAATTCTAATCCAGTGTTAGCACAGCAGTTTTTCCCCAACAAAATGGGACTTTATTTACATTAGCTCACAAAGAAAGTGGGAGACTAAAGCTTAAAAAAATCTCAACCACAATCTACATTCACCATAAAAGCTGCATTTTACACAACATTTTCTTGAACCCCTATAAAGAGTCGTTCTTTGTCTATGGAGTGAACGTAGTTGGGAGGGGCAGAAAACCTTCAGAAATGCGTTCTTTGCTTTTGTCCTGACCTGCTCCTTCTTGGCTACCTTTGCTGCAGTCAGATTCAGTTGGTCAATGGAAAAGCAAAAACTTCCAAATTGATTATTTCTCTTGTATCTGCCCCTAAGCAGTTCCTTGCAAAATAACAGGGACAATATTTGAGACCATCATCAGTAAAGCACCTTAATCATAAATACTGGCTGATCTTCACACATCCTCAAGGCTATCCCTACCCT
This sequence comes from Edolisoma coerulescens, assembly GCA_013397115.1. Lineage (NCBI taxonomy): Eukaryota > Metazoa > Chordata > Aves > Passeriformes > Campephagidae > Edolisoma > Edolisoma coerulescens. Next base: position 1,094,316 of record VWZW01002524.1, on the reverse strand, counting down.
GCACAGTGCTAAGTATGTGTTAGACTTCAAGTATGCGCTTAAGGTTAGTGCAGCTTAAGCGCCACGTTCAACTAGGACTTTATATTGTTGTACAAAACCTTCTTAATTTTTGAGTTTGCCTCTCTTTAACAGGCATATTGGAGGGATACCACTAGATTCTTGGCAGCTAGTTTTACTGAGAATGTCTTTGCATGCTGGATCAGTCTGTGGGGAAGTTCACATTTTCTCCATGCTCTTTTGCCCTGCCAATAGCAACCTGGCATATGGCGGAGTGGATTGCCTTCTGCTGCTTTCTGGATGCTGATATTTTATGTACATGGGTACATCTGGCTCATATGAGTTCAAGGGGCATAGTGTGTTCCAAAGGAATAGCAAGAGAGACAGCAGATTTACCTAAATAGAGAGATTTTAATGGAACTCGCTGTTTGTGCAACCCATAGGATGCTAGATGAATAGAGAGGGAGAGTGCTCCTTTAATATCGAATATGTCCCAAGAATCTAGGAAAATGCAGGAAAATGTCCAAATAGTGAGGACAAGGTACCATAATTTCTTGGGACTGACACCAGCAGGCCTAAGGTGAGTTTTACAACTTCAGTCTCTCCTTTCTTCCTGCTCTTTTTTCTAGGAGACCACAAAAGGGGAAGCAGAGGGATGAAGAAAAAGGGATCAGTTGAGCAATAGTGTCCAGAATGAGAACAAGCACAGAGACAGGGGACAGGCAGAGTCTGGGGCATAGGTGTGCAGAGAGCAAACTTTGGAAATAAAAGTTACACTGCCTCTTTTCTGTTGCGTTTGTGTGGAGGTATGAAGTTTGCCCCTCCGTTCCCTGCATCTCCAGGCAGCAGGGTTTTGAGAGTTCTTGGAGGGTGTTTGTCTCCTCAAACACAGTCAGCAAGGAGACCATGCTCTAAAACCCTCTGCAGAAAAGTGCACCAGTTTCACAACACCATTTAAAATTCTAATTAAACTAATGAGAAGACACAGTTAAAGCAGCGTAAGCCTTGCCTGTAGCATATTGCTTAAAGACCAGACCCTATACACATTTGTGCATGTGCTTAAATTTTACTTGTCTGGGTCATCCCACTAAAAAAGGACTACCTGGGCGCTTGATTTTATGCTCATGGGCAAATCCTTAGGTCTTACAGACCTGCTGAATAGATATACAAGGTCTAAATTTTGGTACAAGTCACTAACATACCAGTGCAAGTTGAAAATGTATAAATATACCCAAACTGGTGAACTTGAGTTACTTAGCTAATTCTAAAAAATTAATTAAGGGTTTTTTATTAAATTTCTGAAGTAGATTAATTCTTAGAATAAACCCCTAAATCCACCTTTGAGAAGAATTTGGGAAACAATTGCAGGAAAGCTTTGAAATACAATAGCAGCAAAACCCCGCAAAATAAGAGAAGCTTTCGCAAACTGAGGGAGGGGGCTCAGAATTCTTCACAAGTTTGCCTGTAAGAAAAGTGGCCTATTCTTAATCCACGGAAAAGTTTAAGTGGAACCATCACAGGAAAAAAGCTATAGATTTTGCAAGACTCTTTGAACCCACAAGGAAAAAGGCTCAGTTTTATAATTGTTTAATTTTAAATACAAGTGGGACATTTTTAAGACCCTCATGCACCCTTGTCACTATTTACAAGCTAAGTTATTAGACGTTTATATTACAAGTTGGATTTATATTCTCTTTGGACTAGGTGACAATCCATTTATACTCTAGACTGAATAAATTCAGCCATTTTATACAATTTACTCTTTTACATACAAAAATTACAGTCTATATTTTTGTTGGATATTGTCATAGTCTGCAACTATTAAGCTCAGAACTAAAGGTTACTTTTGGTGCTCAGAAGGCTCAAGAAACACAATCTGAGAAAATCCTAAACTTTCCAAAAGACAGTGAGAACTGGTTGAAACTTAGCGAGTTTAGAAAAAATAAAGAATCCATGCCTCAGCATGTGGGAAAATCCTCTACTTTGTCTAAAATATTTTGCTCAACTCTTTCCAGTCACAGCGTCTCTTGCACTTCGAAATCTAATGTTGGATAAAATATGACAAAAGATGTATTTCCCCTATTAGCCGTACCACTCTGCTGAAAGTAGGTAGCTATTGCCTACTATGTTGGCTTTCTAGGTAAGGAAATTTGTCGAGCTATAGAAGGTGTAGGTCCACCTTTTTCTGTGAAACACGTTTACTTATTTAGCTGTGTCTATAGCAGTTATATTGGATTCTACTCTTCTAACTTGACTCTTTAAAAAGTGTTGTGATCCTTCTTCCTGGAAAAAATTGTGGTGAGGTCTACAAAAGATCCCAAGAAGTTGGGCATTGTCATAAACATATGAAAAAGTTGAAAGGCTCAATGTCATGGGAAGGATGATATTCCAAAACTCAATACCCATTTAGGGTTTGTATTGCATTACAAAAATATTTATTCCTTAAAAAAATACACAAATGTAAAATACTACATTTTCTATTATATCCCCGCTTACTTTCCAAGTATGCCATTTGGATGTTTGACTAAATTAAAAGGTAGAACACCTTTTATTTCTCTGGCAACTCTGTATGCTATCTTTCTGCTCAGATTAGTTTGTGGTATCTTAATAATTTTAGGTGTGAAGAATCAGTAGTGAACTTAGGTACCATGGCAGGGTAACATATTAGCTGTCAGGAAAAACCCCTCTGAATGTTTGCTCATGGGTGGTAGCAACGCTGACTCAGGACCTGATCCTACTGGATGCTGAGCACCATTTTGTTTTGTATTTTTCTCAGTAGAAGTAACAATGCTTAGAGTTAGCCTCTCGGATTACACCACGCTGGGCAAACTCAGCAGAGAATAAAATCTGTATAGGTACAGAAGGAACACCCAAACTACACTCTGTGTCAATCATTCATGCCCTGATCTTGCAGATGCTTACAACGTTCTTCCTGTGAGCAGTCCTGTTGACTGAAACAGGTCTACACATAGTGGAATTAGGCATACACATTTTTGTTTGCAGGAATGAAGTCTCGTACTGCACTGGTAGAGGTACGCTTCTCAGAGAAGGGCTTATGCACACTTCTCTTGTTGGGGATTGAAAGATAATGTTGTGTTTATACAGCTTTGGAATACAGCCTGCACTTTTTGGAAATAAATAAAGAAATAAAAGATACAAAAAAGAAGAAGGAAACCCAAGAGTGCTAAGGCAAACTGTCAAATGGCACATCATACCCACTTTGTCATTCATTTAGATAACATCACAAAGGCAGACCAGAGGAGTTCTGTAAACATATACCATACAGTACATCAGCCACAAGAAATTAAAAAAAGAAAACAACCCTGTAATTCTTTTCTTTCTGTCTTGATATTCTAGTAATTGAAAGAGATTGCCTAGCCACTAATCATAATGCTGTAGTTTTTGATTTGTTGGGTTTTTTTTGCTGTTAAAAAAAAAAAAAAAGAAAGAATGGAAGTAAAATGCAGTGGTTTGCAAAAGAAATGGTCCCTGAATGCAAACAAGGGACAACATGGAGAGTGGGTTTATAGAAACTTAGAAAATACAAAATATAAAAAAGTTTCCTAAGTTACTTTTTTCCCAGTCTAGGAATAAATACACTGAAAAGAGGGGGATTTTTGTTTTTCTTACAAAAGTTAAGGCGAGCAGTTTGTTGTGGCAAAATGCTATTACTGAACCAGTTTCTGACTCTACTTTTTTGTATCCCCTCGTGCTGAAACTGAAAATGTACATGTGATGGCATAAGTTAAACAGACAGGGATTTTCCTTAAAACAATATAAAAAAACCCATCCCATAATGATCTTTACAAAAATCTCTCTCTGCTTGACCATAGAGCAGACCGCTTCCCTTGCACCTGATTGTGCATGGATTTCCACAGGCAGCCTCCTATCTAAGACTAAGGGGAAAACCAACCCCTTCAAAGCCCAAACCATCCCTGGAAAACCAGTTTACATTCATCAGCCTGGGCTAGAGCATCTGAATTCCCTTGTAACTCGGCTGCAGGCTAATGGCTAGAAGGGACAAGGCAATGTCCAGCATGGCTGCTGCCCTTGTGGAGGAGGATGATTGGAGTAAGCGTGTTTCAGCTAAGGCCCTGTGATTTCAGACCCATTAGCTCCTGTTTCACTTCTTCCTGACCTCAGATGTGGAATTGCCTTTGACCTGTAAAGACCAACCCTATGCGGGTGAACCTTCAGCTTTCCTGGATCTACCGGGGCCTGTTAACCATGGAGTTAATGTGAACATATAAAAATGACTGGCCTTCCTAGGCACTCAATGTTAGCTACAAGTACTGAGCAGTAGGTATTTGAGAGGTTTAAGGTTTAAGGCTTGTGCTCTACTTCTAACCACTAAAGGGCCACTTCTGGACTGTGGTGTGCCACCATCTCCCCACCGTGCTGTGCCCCAGATGGTGCAGTGGTCTCAGACATGTTCTGGTCCCAGCGTCAGCAAGCATCTCCCAAAGCTGGCTGCTAAGGGAGTCATCCCCAAAATGCTGAGTCAGTGCTGAGCCAGAAGGTCATCTGACAGGGGAGCACATGGCTCAAGAGATGCAGGGACAGAATGGGTTAGGTTAATATGATACCCCAAATTTCCCAAGCAGGAGGTTTTGAAAAAAAATGTCCATATGGGGAGAGGAGCAGCAGGAGGAAAAAGCTCAGGCTGTGAAGACACCATGAGGCCAGGGTGGCTGTGAAGGTGGCATCACACCCAGAGAGGAAAAGGTGGTGAGCAAAAAGATGACTGGCCAGGCCAGGAGGAGATGGCTAGGAGATTTGTCTCCGTGTATTACTGGTGAGGTGAGCAGGCCCCAGAGTGAGAGAACTATTGCAAAGTGCACCTGGCTCCCACATCATTCACAGGTAGATGCAAGACATAAAGGGCTTCACCCTTTGTGTTGCAGGGCTCCTAAGCATGCTTGGGCACAGCCTCACCTGGCCACATTGGGCTTGAAACTTAGGGTCTTGTTTTAAGAAATGTTTAGATTTGTAAATTCTTAGTATTTCTAGGAAAAGAGAAAAAGGAGAAAAAACCCCACCCAACCACCACTACCAACAACAACCAAAAAAATCCCCAAAAACCCACACAACCAAACAGAAAACACACACAGGCTGCTAGTTTCTAACAAACAGCCACCAGACCTTTTGTTGCAATATGAGGCTCTGTGGCCCTTCCCCTCTGTGATAAAATTTAACCACCTAAGCCTGAGTCAAAGAATGATGTGCAGAGCTTCTCTGGGTGAGTTTGGTCCTTCTCCCAGGCAAAAGCCCCCAGGGGAGACAAAGGGAGCACGTGGAAGTCTATTCGTTTCCGCCACTGCAGCAGATATGGAGGTCAGCAAAATTTCTGCAGGTGTCAGACGTGAGGCTGTCTTTCACTACTCTTGCTTTTTTTACTACTTTTTTGTCTGACAGTCACCTGGGCAGTGGTGAGAAGTTTCATTGACCAGTTCCATGACACAGCTGAGTGACCTAACATGGGAATTACCTTTTGCTTTTTTTGTATGTGTAGGTTTTCAATGTGCCTCATATTACCACCACTGAACAAGTGTCTTTTTTTACTGGCACAGAAAGAAAAGACTACAGAGCAAGAACTGTGTTTAATCAGATGCTCTGAACTAACAATTAATGCAGTAAAAGCACCATCCAAGAAAGAACAGAAATATCATAGGAACCACCTCAGACTGAAAAGAGGCTTTTTGTTGTTTTCTTTCTTTTTTTTTCTTTTTTGACTTTTTTTTTTCAGTTGCTGTTATTGATTTTTAAAGTCTGATAGTTTCAAAGACACTTCAAAATAATCTTCAGTACTTGTTCACACTATCAGAAAATATAAAACCTGATTTTTAATCTCACTCACACAGTTATAATTCCAGAGTAACTCCACTACAGTGAGTGAAGTTAAACTTAAGCCAAACCAGTGTGATACAAGAATCAGGTTCATAATATCTCACCATGAAAAAGCTAGCTGCTTTCTCATTTAGAAGAATCAAGAAAAAAAGAAACATCTATTGATTCTGGATGCCTTCACATTTTTACATTTTCATCTTTAGTTGTTTTTAAGAGGCCTGATTTTCAGAGGTCAGATGAAGGAAAATGTACTGGAAATCAGGCATCTTTTAGTGCCCCATGTTAGAAAATAAGGCATCCAAAACCACCAGCAGTCTTTGAAAATGTTAGTCTTGCGGCTATAGGATCTCCCAAAGCAGCTGCTCTGACAAAACTCCAGTGGGCCTCCACGGGAGTTTTACCTGGACAAGCAGGGCAGCATCAGACCCAGCTGCCTGTCATTATGTAGGTGCACTGAAGGTACACTCTGTGAGAAATTACACTTCCATAAGAATTACAAAATAAAACTCTGACCCTGTCCCCATTCCCAGCACTGAGAATTTTGCCACTGAATCCAGTAGGAACAGGGTCAGACTGTGAGAAAAATTCATTTGTATTGTAGGGAAATAGAAAGAAGTATCCCTCATCTACTGGAGTTCAGCAGGAAAACTTCATGTATAAACATTGGCAGAGTTACTGAAAGGCGAGTAATTAGATCAGTGACTCCACTTCTGTTGGTGTGACAGCTGCATCTTTTTCATGTCAAGTTAATTTCAACTGTAATTTGGGGAGATGAAGTGCATATACAATACTGTAATCTGGAAGATTTATATAAGGCAAAATGATCATTCATACATTTTCTAGAAAGAATACTTAAGGTCCACTTCTGGTATCACCAATAAGCAGAAATGGCTAATGGGTTTTTCTGACACCGCAAACTAAACTGGAAAGTTACTAAAAACCAAAATTAGGCAATTTTTTGGGAAAGGCTTCTCTGAGTTTTAGCAAATTAAAACAGTAAACTGATCTGAACCTTCCCCCAAGAAATAAAAAATATTATCTATAAAATAATGCTTAATGTGATTTTTCTTAAAAAAGAGAAGCAACATTTTTTTAAGGCTCTCATATCTGGCAGCTGTGAAACTCACATTCTCACAAAATCCTAGGAATCTGATCAAGCTTGCCAGATATTTAAAGAAAAAACATAAAAAGTGTTTTCATTATATATATAAAATATATATTTAAAAATCAAATAAATATGAAAACATATGTTCCATTTCTCATTTATCTCTCNAAAAACCCCCAACCCCTCCCCAACACCAAATAGTATGTCTGATGGGAAAATAACCATGCGTTCCTCTTCCTGAAGAACTAGAAAGAAAAGCAACCCAACTGCAAGGCAATGGAGGCATTCACTTCCAGTTCACAGTATTGCAGTTAGAAGTACAGTGAGGTCTANTCTAAGTAAGTGATGGAGCAGGAGCTGCCTGGAGCAGGGAAGGAGGAGGTGTTCACATGACAATACAGCATTGACAGCGCTTTTTCTTTTGTGTACCTGGGGCAGCTTCCAAGGGCAGGCTCTCTTCCTTCCCCTCAGGAGAGGAGGGCTCTGTCGTGTCCGACAGGGGCCTGCCAGAGACCAGCTCAGCAGCATTCCCATCCATGGTGGAAACATCAGTCACCGTCTTCTCCCGCAGTGACTTCTCGTCGTCTTCGTCAATCAGCACAAGCTCTGCCTTGATGGTCTCATCATAGCCCAGCACTTTCTTTGTCTCCTCTTCATCATCGATGTTCTGGTAGCCCATAAATATCATTGTCACTGGCTGATCTGCACTGGCCTCTGGGGTTTCACCACCACAGGGTTTGTCTTGTGGCTGAGGGTTCACAGCACGTCCTTTGCTGGATTTGTGTACCATTTCCAGCTTTGCCTCCTTGAAGAGCATTTGCTCCTTCATATGGCTAAGGTTTCCATCGGCTACCACATTTCTGTCTGACACAGTCATTTTTTCATACCCTCCTTTTACACTTGATTGTCCAGCTTTTTGCATAAGTTCATCTACGTCCTTTGAGCTTAATTTATGCACTCCATTTTCTACCACTGTGCCACCAGAGTGAACCTCATAGACTACCTTGGAACCATCATCATAGACTTTGAATCCTCTTTGATGGGCCTCATCTGGGCCAACAGGTGAAGCAGAGACAATCTTGGTCTCTCCTGTCTGTTTGTCTTTCTCCACATTAATTTCCATGGTGCACAAAGCTTGAATGAAAACAAGAGAGGAAGTGCATGTTACAACAAAAAAAGCCAGTGAATGGTTAATTGCCAAACAGACAAAGAAAACTATGGTGCCCCTTTTTCCTGTCTCCTGCTTCTAAAGGGCTAAGTGCTCTGCGTTAGAGGTGGGATGCAATGCCGTGGACACTATTACACTACGGCTTTTTATGCAGGTGGAAGCTGGGTGTATCTGGGGCAAACAGGACCAACTCTTCCAGCTCACACCACATGGAGCTGTCTCTGGTCAACTAGGAGCACCAAGATGTTAGGTGTAATTTAGACAAGGGGAGGTGATAGCATGCAGGTTGCCCTCTAACTTTCCATTCTGAACTTGCCTCAAAATTCAGAGAGAACCTCTCTACTCTCTTTTCTGCCATCAAACTGCCAGTTAGATGGTAACAAGTTTTGTTTGCTGCCACACTCAGACCATTTAATAATCAATGCTTGTCCTTGCTTAACTCTTCCATCCGCAGCACTCAAAATATTTTAGAGGGGTCAAGAAATATTGTTTATCTCTGTTCTACACGTGGGAAAACAAAATCACATAGGAACACGATAATTTCTCCCACAGGTGTGTGGCAGGGCAGCTCTCTCAGCTTCCACACCAAGACATCAACAGTGACCTCTGCTTCCAGGTTAAGAGAATGTACACAATAGCCAAGAAGTGCTCCCTTGTTTATGTGAATAAAGGATTAAGCACCATTGCCAAAGTTGAAGAAAAAAGTAATAATGAACTGATTTTCAAAGAGTCATGAAACAACAGGTAAAAACATGGGTGAGGATGTTGCTTTAGAATAGCAAAGGTTTTCTAGAAGTCAAGGTTGTGGTAATGAGATGAAAATTGTAGACCACACAGTAGGAGTAGACGAGCAGTCTGCTCTGCTCCAACACCCGTTTTGAGATATGATGACATATCACTAAACAGCTTTTCAAAGAAAAAATGTGCAAAGGTATCTCAGACTTTCCAGAGTGTTCATTTGTTTAAGCATTCCTTGTATGCATATGAAGACATTTTGGCTCTTGGACAGACATCCACAGACACTTAATTACAAATTACTACAGGCAGTGACAAGTGTTTGTGAAACTTACAGTGATCACTTTCATCAATGAACCTCAGTGATAGAGTCATAGTTTATCTTACCTGGGGATACCACAAACTGGAATGTTTGCTTTTTTTTCCTGATTTATTTCCAAGTGAGTATAGAATATCCTTGCCCCAAGAACCAATGTAGCTTGGTATGTTTGTATTTAAAAAAAATAATTAATATAAAAAATTACTGTTACTTTAATGTATTTCCTCAGTCTTTTTATTCACACACAGTAGAATTACTTTTCCTGTAACCTTAAAGCAAAGTATTTCATCAGCAATGGGAAATTTATCATGACATGCATCATTACATTGCCTATAGTGCTAGACAGAAAATTTATGTGTTGGTGAGTGGGTGCATGCTGTTCTCTGTGGCATGGTCTCCTCTGTCCCCCAGGAGCGTAGTCTGGTGGGCAAAATGTTTAGGTCTGGCCATCTACATGCTGTGTGCATCTGCTCAGACCTTGGCCAGCCCCAGCAGGACTGTCTAGGTCAAGTACACCACATGAACACCTGCATGGAGTTGGGGGACAGAGATGCTGGTCGGTGAAGGAGCATTGCTGCCTCTGAGAGCGATGCACTGCTGAAGGCTGGAGTGGGCTGCAGAAGCAGTGGTCTCACCTTGACTATTGCAACCTAGTGGATTATCCCTAAGGACTGTGTTTGACCACTGCTTTGGGAGGTTTATGGACTAGTTGTGTCCATAGCTGTCGTGACCCTGAGCACAGGATGCAAATTTCCTCAATGAAGTAGGGCTTACAATTTTTTGAGCTTCCTCCTGTGCTGGAGTTTTCATGCCTGGCCATCCCACAGCAGCCTGGGCAGCCAGAAGGCAGCTGCAAGGCTGAGAGCTGAGCTCTGCTCTGAGGTGTGCAGCTGGAGACTACAAGGCAGCTGGCATGGCTGGAAACAGGAAATTAAAGCTGGAAATAAGGAATGAACTGTTGCCCCAGGGCTGGTAGCAATTAAGCTACCAAGCAATTGCTCTGAGAAACTGTGGCAGACAGCACCATGGTGCAGCTCAGAGAGCAGCTGGCATGGATCACTTGCTCAGGACTGTTCCAGCCCAGGAACTGGTGTGCAAGTGCCCTTTATGTCTTATCCAAGTGTCTCTGCTCTGAGGCCTTTAATCCAATTTATAGTGATAATGAAACAAAGAGATGCAGGTACCAAAACTAACACTTCAGAACTTTCTAGGTGCAATTTCTTGAGAGGGAAGAAGAAAGGAAGAAGAATTTTGTTTATTGGCTTGGTGCCTAGGGCTTGGGTGAGTGGGAACATCACTTGACCTCACCAGGGCTGCTCAGGCAGACACTGTTCAATGACTTTCAACATTACAAAGGTAAAAATAGAGGCTGGCTAGCCTATGGTGAAGATGCTAAAAGAGAGGTTTCTGAGTGGCCAGCTGAACTGAAGCAAAGCTGAACCATGAGGGAGCAACAGCACATTCAGAAAATCATCTCTGATGTACAGAAGTTCCGGATTTGTCCTGAGCACCACAACCCAACAGAGAGGCAGCCCATCAACTCGCTGCCTGTTACCTTCTCAGAAAGAAGTAGCACCACCCTGAGCTCCCCTAGAGCTCCCGTGCTTCTCTTTTTCTTTGAAAATTAAAAATATTATCTGGGGCATGGCTTTTCATTACAGACTGGTGATTTTCCTGTGAAATAGTTGAGTGCCATGTATTTGTAGTGCAGAAGAGCATGCAATCTGCCAGACCCTCCCTGTTTTGATCCACAAATTTAGGTCAATATTGTGCATTAAAAAAGGTTTGTACAGTGGGAATGAATTCAGAAGCAGATAGCAAAAATCTGATAGTTAAATCATGTAGACCTGGCCATATTTGAGTTTGTGATCTTGAGGAGCATGAGCCTGGCAAGGAGCAAAGACAAACCCCTGAACTTTACAAGAGTGAACTTCAACTGTCAAAGGAGTTGGTGAATAAGATCCCCTGGGAAACTGTCCTTAAGGACCGAGGGGCTGACCAGAGCTGACAAAGCTTTGAGACCACTTTTTCTTAGTGCACAAGAGCTCTCTACCCCAGTGTGCAGAAAATCAAACAAGCAGGCCAGAAACCGGCATGGTTGAGCTAAGGACAGCTCCTCAAACCAAGGAGTAAGAAAGAAACATCTATGAGTGGAAGCAGGGACAGGAACCTGGCGAGAGTACAGGAATATGGTTTAATGTGTAGGGATGGGGTCAGGAAAGCCAAGGCAAAGCTGGAATAGGACTTGGCAAGGGATGTGAAAAGTAGCAAGAAGGGATTCTGTAAGTACATATGTTAGAAAAAAAAGGCCAAGAAGAATCTACCTCCCTGTATCTCCCTGCAAACAAGAAGGGAGAACTGGTGATGACTGATGCGGAGAAGGCTGAGGTACTCAACGAGTTCCTTTGCTTCAGTCCTCACTGGAGTCAGGCTTCCGTATTCTCTGAAGTACCTGATCCTCTGGGTGGGTGTGAGCAAAGTGACGACCCTCCCACTGTAGGTGAAGAAGATGTTTGGATCACTCGATGAAGCTGAATAGCCACAAGTCTATGGGACTGTATGCCATGCAGCCCAGGGTCCTGAGGAAACTGGCTGATGTTCAAGGCCAGGCTGGATGGAGCTCTGAGCAACCTGGTCTAGTGGAAGGTATCCCTGCTCCTAGAAGATGGGTTGAGGGAATGAGATGATCTTTAAGTTCCCTGCCAATGCAAACTATTCAACGATTCTATAACTCTATGTTGTTGACAAGCTACTCTCCATCATATTTGAAAAGTCATGGCAGTCAGGTGAAGTCCCCAGTGACTGGAAAAAGGGAAGTGCTGCCCATGTTTTTTAAAAGGGGAGAAAGGAAGAACTGGAAAACTACAGACCAGTGAGCTTCACCTTTGTGCCTAGGAAGATCATGGAGCAGATCCTCGTAGATGATACGCTAAGGCACATAAAAGATAAGGAGGTGATTTGAGGCAGCCATCATGGCTTTACTAACGGCAAATCATGCTTGACTAATCTGGGGGTCTTCTGCGATGGAGTAAGGGCAATAGTCACCAAGGGAAGACCAACAGATGTCATCTATCCGGACTTCTGTAAGGCCTTTGGTATGGTCCCCCCTAACATCCTTGTCTCCAAATTGGAGAGACATAGGTTTGATGGATGGACTATTCAGTAAATGAGGAATTGGCTGGCTGGCTGGAGCCAGAGAATTGTGGTAAATGGCTCTGTGTTCAGGTGAAGGCCAGTTACGAATGGTGTCTCTCAGGGCTCTCTCTTGGGACTGGTGCTCTTCAGTATCTTTATAAATAACATGGACAGTGAGATCCAGGGCACCCTCAGCAAATCTGCAGATGGCACAAAGCTGAGCAGTGCAGTTGACACAACAGAAGGAAGGGATGCCATCCAGGGGGACCTGGACAAACCTGACAAGTGGGCCCATGAGAACCTCATGACGTTCAGCAAGTGCAAGTGCAAGGAGCTGCACCTGGGTTGGGGCAATTCCACATGTCAGTACAGACTGGGAGAAGCCATTGAGAGCAGCCCTGAGGAGAAGGACTTGGGGTTTCTTGTGGATGAAAAGTTGGATATGAGCCAACAGTGTGCACTTGCAGCCCAGAAAGCCAATTGTATCCTGGGTTGCATCAAAAGAAGTGTGGCCAGCAGCTTGAGGGAGGTGATTATCCCCCTCTACTCTGCCCCTACTCTACCCACCTGGAGTACTGCATCCCAGTCTGGGGTCCTCAGCACAAGAAAGACATGAACATTTTTGGAGGAGATCCAGAGGAGAGCCATGAAGATGATCAGAGGGATGGAGCACCTCGTCCATGAAGAAGACAGGCTGAGGGCTGGGATTGTCCAGCCTGGAGAACCGAAGACTTTGGGGAGACCTTATTGCAGCCTTACAGTGCCATTAGGAGGCTTATAAAATTGAGGGAGAGGGATTTTTTATACAGGCAGATAGAGACAGAACAAAGGGCAATGGTTTTAAACTCAAAGAGGGCAGATTTAAGTATTCAGAGGGTGGTGAGGCACTGGAACATGTTGCCCAGAGAAGCCGTGGATGCCCCATCCCCGCAAGTTTTCAAGGCAAGGCTGGATGGTGCCCTAAGCAACCTGATATAGTGAATGGCATCCCTGCTCATGGCAGGGGAGTTGGAACTAAATAGTCTTTAAAGTCCCTTCCAACCAAAACCTACAATTCTATGGTTCTATATTTAAGAAGAGTTGCAAGATACATGTTTTTGTCTACAGTATGGAGTACTGACCCATAACCATGTCTTATTTATTAGGGAGACTTCAGGCAACAAGTTCTAGCACTTCTTGGAGGATGCTGTACTAGAAAGTTAACAAGTGTGATCCTTTTGTATTTCAACTTTGGCTAATTTGCTTAAGCTTTTGACTCTGTCAACATTTTGTTTTCATGTCTTCTACTGTGATTTTACTGCAGTGTTTTTAGATATTGGCATAACATGTGGTTTATGACCAACCCAGGGACCACATTAAAGCTACTTGGCTAAATAAATGCATAAACATATGTGAATTTCTTAGAAAGCTGTTAACCAGTAAAAGGCACTGCCATGGGAGAAGTGAATAACAGAACCTTGCTTATCTGCCTGTGTGCATAACGTTTGTTCTCTGTGGGAAAACCTAGCAGCCCAGCTTGTCAAAGTAGTTGAAAAATGAACTAATGTTGATTCTGAAATGTTTTTATTTAACCAAAGCATATTTACTGCAAAATGTGATCTACTAATAGAATACAAAACTACCTGACAATAGAGTTGAAACTGAAAGCAGTACTTGAAGATAACAGCCAGTATGCACAAGTACAAGTTTTCTGCACAAGCTTTAATTACAGCGAAACATGATGCAGTGCTTCAGGACAACAAGATCCCAATGTGCCAACAGAATGATCTAGATTCTATTTTGTGGATTCAGAGGCTGTTCTTAAAAAAAAAAATCTATGTACACTTTGAGCTTGTTTTAAGACGGATGATTACAGCCCACCTTTAAGAACACCTATTGCACGCACACGATACACTTATCAAGGACTACATTAACAAGGCTTCTTAGCCATCTAAAGAATGAAAGAAATTATTACTTTGTTGTTGTCGACAAAATGGCACAAAACACACAGAAAAACTTGCATTAAAGACATATTAGGGTAAGCACTGGTGGACGGGAAGATTTTGGAATGGCTTGCAACAGAACTTACGGAAAAAATTACATTTTTCATAGCTGTGTACAGTGTCTTAGCTGCAGACATTCCTTTGCTATGCTTGTTCATCCATTCTTCAAATAAGCCACCTTTTATCCCACTCCTTGGGACACCTCTTAAGCAGCCACCAGAAATTTGGTCTTGAGATAGGGAGTACATTGTTTAGAAAAGAAGGATTTTGAAAACAATAAAAATGTACAGCTTCTAAGAATCATGTTGTTACATTTAAGACAAACACTCAATCTGAAAAATAAGTGTTAGAAAATTCTCTCTGTGACTCCAAGCACAAAACAAGCCAAATTTTCCCAAGAAGAAAGAATGGCATACAAAGAAGTATAAAATGACATAAACACTTGTGGAATGTGTGTGGTCTTGTGAGTGCCTGTCTGGAGCTGCATGGGTACAAGAGAGGACACAAAACCTTGGCCTAGATACCATGTATTTGTATCAGCAGTGATGGAAAGAACTGAATGTTTCCATGTTAAAAAA
>VWZW01002524.1:957582-1079440 GCA_013397115.1 Edolisoma coerulescens | reverse complement strand
AAAAAAAGGACGTTTCCTATGGTACTTGTATGTAGTTCAGCTACATTGTTTTGAAAGTACTCACTGCAGTTCAAAAAGCCTTGACTTATTTACAAAAATACACATCAAGCAGCATTTCCTGGCATTTAAATGATATCGGGACACCAGACTCATTAAGGTAATATAACAAAAGAGTTCATGGCTACTGGACTGGTATTATAATACTTTGTTCCTTGAGACTTACCAGCTACTCTGCTTGATCCGTCCCACCCAGGAACTGGCTCTGCTGTTCGTGAATAGAGGGTTGGGAGTTCAGGGATCTGGGAGTAAATGTAATTTACTGCATCTGGTGTCAGAGAACAGGAAACAGTTAGATTCGTGCTACAAGCCCCAGTGGCTTCATTGCTTAGACAGCAGAGTGTTGTCAGCCCTGACAATAGTCACTGGAGCTTTGTGCTAGATAATTGGATCAAAGCAAACAAAGTGCAAAGTCACTGTCCTGTGATTGGTGTTCAATAGACTAGCTGAGGCAGGAGGGAATGGGTCCAGATGACTCAAACCTTATGTCAGATGAACACATAAAATTATTTGTCAGGAGGTTCTGGATTTATCAAGTCTGTGACCTTTAAAATTGGGGATGGGATGGGGAAGGTAAGGAACAAACCTAACGCAATATGCAGAATACATGACATTTCAAATAGAGATATAAAAGCCTAAAAATGCTGGTGTTGACTGAATAGGATAAGAAACCAGCTCTTTTGTGCCAGTTGTTTCCAATATTACTGACTCAGAATTTTGGCTTTTTGCTCTTCATGCTGAAATTTATCTAATAATAAAATCTCATATAGATGTTGATAGGGTACCTGTTTCGGTCTTCAGTAGGTATTATGCTCCTGCTGGTGCTGCAATGCCATCACTCACTAACAAATCCTGAATTAGTAGAAAGCTATCTTAAATGATTGACTTGTTTTACATTTGAGCTTATGGCTGCTTGTCATAAGCTAAACGTGTACTTTAGAAGAGATATTAATAAATTTAAAAGTATTTCCTTGGAGATCTTTTGTCCCTGAGTTAAATACAACTAGCATTTATTGTTCTGCTAGGATTCAGTGCTGAGCTAAGAGCAGAGCTCAGAGGAGAGATGTGCACATAAGTGACCTAAGGTTCAGGCACCAGACCAAAATGGAAAAACAACAAAAAAAATCACATTCCTTTCTGTCAACTGGAAATGTTTTCAGCTCTGTATGGAAATGGTTAAATTTATGTTCAAACATAAAATCCTATTTGGTGTGAAACAGACCATTCTTTTTCCTCCAAGGGTATTTTGCTAGTTCAATGTATGATTTGTCAAGCCCTTGGTACTGCCTAGTGCATGTGTCAGGGTAGGAGGCAAAATCTGCCTTCCTCGAAGCCTCTTGTTGCTATAAGCAAGCGAGAGAGGTTGGCCAGTGCAGACCGTAAAAGGGAACTGGTGAAATGAGAGTGAAAATGAAACGTCCTGTTGTAAGCTGCTTGACTGCATCTGGTTAAGGGAGATACTTTCATCACATTCCCTATGGGCTAACACCCATTCCAGAAAAAATACCTATACCTGGTAGCATCCTCAGGAAGGACATGATGGGCCATCTCTAATCCCAAAGCCTTTTTGGCAGGAAAATTTGGCCTGATATTAGTGAAATGGTTTTACTCCCATAGCTGTCAGTGGTGGCCACTAGTGCTACTGGATGCAGAAAAGTAAGTCCCCAAGATGACACTCCATCCCTCCACGGACCACTGTAGGTAACTCAGGTAAGGAGTCCTCTTTCCTCCCTTCCAGTGTCAGAAAAGTAGGGCACAGAGGCAGAGTGAAAATTCATTTAAAACCCCCACGAATTTAGTATATAAATGAGTTCAATTTGTAGCAGATGAATTGGAAAAAAACCCAAAGCCTGGCCAGGGAAATGTTATTTTATTTCATATTTCAGTGGACAAATGGCAGACTTGGCAAATGGGCTTTCATAATTTCAATGCATACTGTATCCTCAAAGTTTTGTATTTCTAGCAATAGAGCCTAGGAAAAATAATTGTTTAAGACACACAGCTGACTGAGCAATGGCCAGAAACAGCTGCTTTCATTTGCAGGGTTACTTGCCTCTAATGAGAAATTGGTACAATGCTTGGTGCTGTTGCTCTGGGAAATATCACCAGCAAATGAGTAGGCCATTATTGAAATCTGAAGTAATCTCTCAGAAGAAAGAAGTGGGGTCTGTGTTTCTGGTCCAGGGAAAGAAGGCACTTTGTGTTCTGGAAATAGCACAAACTTAGTAATTATTCATCCCACAGAGTGTCCTTTTGGAACAGTAGTTTCAGTACACACTCATGCAGTGACTGAGTGACAGATGTGTCACATGTGTTACATGTGGTCATAATCAACGCAGACTTGAACTGCTTAACTAATCATCCTTACTTTTTTGCAGTTCATGAGGATCAATAGGCATGTCTCATGCGAGGACACTGCAGGAGCAAAATCCTTTGCAAATGTTTATTTTTTCCCCCAGTGCCTGTAGGGGGAACTGAGCATTGCTGACATCTAGCAGTAGGGAAGGTCAGTTGTACAGGTTGATGGTGAAAATCTCACTTTGGTGTGGTAGATGTCTGCAGACCTTAGTAAGCTGTTGGGTTTTTTTTTTTCCCCTCTCCTCCTGCTTTGGGAGACAACCTAGCTAAGTGTTAGATGCTGTTAATATTGACTTAGTTTAGAAACTTCTCTGTATGTTAATTACAATAAAATATTAAAAAAATTAGCTTTAGGGCTCCAATCTGTCATTGTCATGAGAAGGGAATGCTGGGGGGGCAGTGCAATTCTCGTGTAATTCCTTCTAAAGCTAGTGGTGGTGCCACGTGTCAGAAATGGGGTATTTGACTGCAAGTTGGGGTTGGCTGGTTCTGACAGTTCTTGTCTTGTGTTGTTTTCTCCCCCACCCCGACTCTAAACAAAGCAAACACGCTCATTTCCCTCTATCTCACTGGGAACATGGTCTCTTTCATTTAGCCCCTTTAAAAGGATATAAGAGGCTAATTTTACAGGGAATGGATGAGATGCAAATTAGCATTTTGTTCACATGAGAAGTAAGATAGAACATAAATAACATTTGAAATGACTGCACTCAATATCTTCATTTCAATCTTTGATAAGTTATTAATATCTAAGGATGCCATAAACCAAGTCCTGTATCTTTTTGTACTACTTGCAACAAAATGCATTTTAGGACTATGGCACTCTTGCAGGTTAACAAATGCTAGGGAAAACATATGGGGCAAGGTAATCCTTCAAGGGTGCTTGCACAAAGCTAAACCTTCAGAACTGCTCCGAATAGCTCCCACACCGAGGCTTGTGGTCGAATGTCAGACAAATTAATTTTCCAGGGGCTGGATTCTCTTTTAAAAGTCCAATACCACTAAAATTAGTGGTGGGTCCACTACAATACTGACTCCCAGAGCAGTATTTCCACCTACAAAGCTCTCTGGGGCTGCATGGGACTACATTAGGAAGAGCAGAGATTATGGCACTGCCGCCATGTTTGTAAGAACATCAGTGGAGGTTTTTGCTAGAAGCTGAATAGTCTGGTTCTGACTTACTGAATCATGCTTTAAACAAACAAACTTGGGGGTTAGGGTCCACAGCTGACACTTGTACATCCATAAGCAATATGGTGGATGAGTGCATCTACCAGAGCAGTAGAAAATGCTCCCCAATTCTTTCCGAAGGCAAGAAGCCTAAGTTCAGCCACCTCAAGTGCATGTATACCAATGTATGTTATATGGGCAACAAGCAGGAGGAACTAGAGCCTTGTGCCCAGTGTGAGTGATGCCAGAGGGATCACAGAAACTTGGTGGGAAAACTCACATGATGAGGCTACTACAATGGATGGCTACAAGTATTTTCAGAAAGAGAAGAAAGCAAGAAGAAGAGGTGGAGTTGCACTTTATGTGACAGACATATTTGCATGTATAGCGGAGAGCTGTGGAGACCATGCCAGTGCTATTTAACTAATGCCTTAGGATCATGATTAGAGGGGTCATCACTAAGGAGGATGTTCTGCACTGACCTCCCTGTCAGGGTGATGAAGCCAACAAAAACTTATTGTGGCTGCTCAGTGAAGCCTCAGGCCAAATGAGCCTGGTCTTCATAGGTGGCTTCAATTACCCACACATTTGTTGGAAAAAAAATAAAAACTGTGCACATGCCATGCATCAGGTTCCTGGAATGCCTTAAAGACCCCTTGTTCCTATAGATGCTGGACATGCAGACTAGGAGCAGCACATTGCTAGATTTACTGCTTGCAAACCAAGAAGATTTACTTGACTTACACTGGGAGCCTATCTACCGATGATACTTGGATACAGTAAGCAATCATTGTGGAGCTTGAAGTCCTGTTTAGAACACTGAAGACTGGTAGTAGAATGAAGACCTTAAATTTTAGAAGAGATAACTTCAATATGCGAGGAGCCTAACTGTGAGAGATTCCACTGGAAGCATCCATGAAAGTCAAAGGAGTTTGTGAGTGCTGGGAGTTATTTGAAAGTGCTTGCTGAAAGCACACGAACGGTCTGTTCTTTACAAAGGCAAAGGAAGAAGTCTAAACAAAATACTTCCCTGGCTTAACAATGAACTGTTAGGTGTAATTAAAAGCAGAAAAAGCAGCATAATGGCTGTGGAAAGGCAGCCAGTTAGCCACTGAGCACTATAAGCACCTTGCTAGGGGGATGCAGAGATGCAGTCAGGAAGGCTAAGGATCAGCTAGGACTAAAGTTGGCAAAAAATGTCAAGAAGAAAGGGTTCTTCAGTATTTGTGAGCAGTAAGCAGAAGGAAAGACACAAGACCACCGCTTAAGGAGTGCAGGGAAGCTAGTCACTAACAGTGGTGACAAGGCAGATTTCTGAACACCTTTTTTGTCCATAAATACATAAATCCACACGCTAGGGTGTTAAGAAAAGTGCCTGGCATTTTTGTAAGGAGACTGCCTATAATATTTGAAAGGCACAGAGATCAGGGGATGTCCCTGATGACTAGAAGAGGGAAAAATGTCATATCTATCCACAAGAATGGACCAAAAGAGGACCCAGGAAACTGGAGGCGCAATGGGCTTACTTTGTCCCCTGGGCAAGTGACAGAATGAGTCGTCCTAGAAACCATTACAAACCAAATGAAGCAGATGATTGGAAAAAACCATAATGGATTTACCAAGGACAAATCATGACAGACTACACTAATCACCTTCTACAACATAATAACATCTTCAATTGACATGGGGAGAGCAGTGGATGATGTTTATTTAGACTTCAGCAAAGCTTTTGACACCATTTCCCACACCATTTCCCCTGGCCAAGACTGATTGAGTGGTGCTTGAGATGGGTAGGAAATTGACTCGCATGTCACACTCCAAGGGTGGTGATAAATGGTTTTTACTCAGGTGGCCAGAGGTGCTGTAATTGTGGCAGCTATAGATGGAGACTGAATTAAAAAGTTATCAAAAGCCTACAACCGAAAGCCAATCACTGATGAATTTTTACAGGACATGTGGAAAGCACTCTTCAAAGAGCTGTGCTTGACTCCTCTGAGGGCATGCTAGTCTGCTTTGCTGCTGGGCAGCACAGCTGGTCAAGATCAGAGGAGAGAAAACCAGAAGAGTCTCTAAGCAATGTTCTGGGTACTAAACAATTCAGGTCAGGTTTCCTACACGACTTCTTGGCCAAATATATGCTAATACATACAAAATTCAAACAGAGGTTTGTGCAAACTGTTCAATTACTGTAATTGTGGCTTCTGTACATTGGCTGAAGTAGTAGCATACAGTTTGCATACAAACGGCCAAATATTGCAGAGGATGAATTAACTCCTGAGGCAAATTCAGCAGACAAGGGAGTTACATCAGATCTTCATGTGCCTTTTAATTTAAATATACATTGACACATAAACATACACACATGGGGCAAGAACTCTCTCCGTTTGTTCATGATGTGCATGTACAATAGCACTGCAGCATGCCTGGTTTTGACTGCAGACCTGAGCACCAAAAATGAGGTAATGCCTAGCATAATCTCAGACTGTATTTAATGGAGAGCTTGTCAGCTGCAAGCCGCCACAGAGCTGGCAGTCACAACTGAAGGTGACAGGGCCACAGCTCCCAGCATCAGCATTTCTGCTCTACTTTCTCTTACATGGTGATTTATGAAGGCAGTGTGTTTGTGCCCTGGAAAATGTGGAATTTGTGTTAATTGCGCCTGGATGATTTCAAGCTCAGAAATTCTCACTACCAAACAGCTCTTTTTCTGAGAAGGCTGTGAAGGACACAGAGCATCACTTGATCACTGGTGCTCACCACCACCTCTCCCCTCCCCTTATAGCCTTTGCTTGGACCTCTCTGGGCTCTGAACACCCTCTAGCTGTGCTTTCTGCACACTCAAAATCTGTCACCACCATACAGACGGCACAAAATTATACACAAGAACACAATGGTGAGATAAATCAATTTTAGTACTGTCACTGCATTTACAATAAAGGGACACAGAACAAACGAACATGACATGTATGGACTTGGGAGTCTTTCATGATGTGGCAGCAACTGAGGAAATTGCCCCGACAGGTTGTTGTTGGTTTATGTCTGCGCTTTACACGGCCTTCCTGGGTTATCCAGCAGCTCCTACCTTTTTCCTCTGCAGCATGTGTTGCCAGACAGATGGCTGATCTGCTGCAACAAAGCAAGTTCTACGTGGTTTTGAAGGAGGGGAAAAATCGATGGTACCAAAGTGCTCACAGCTATGTACATGTTTTCTTCCTGCTCTGATCAGCTGCCCTCTCAGATCACTGCCAGGGACAATACAGAGGACGAGCTCAGCTTGTACCATGTGAAGATGCAGGGCTGCATTGTGCCCACAGTGGGAGGGCTAAAAGGACAGCCTGCAGCCTCAGTCATCTGTAGAGGACTAGAACACAGCACTACCTAGGGGATGACCTGGCTCGCCTCAGCCCACAGGAACCAGTTGCCAAGAGGAACAGACGGTATACAAAGCCAGTGGTCTAGAAGAGAAGAGGGACTGGTTCACTTAGCTGTAACCCCCTGCTCTCTTTGCTTGCACATGAGTTCCTCTCTTCTCTTTGACATAGTTTTGCAGTTCTCTGGTACCTTTCAGAGATTACAAACTGTCCTTAATTCTAGCTCAGTCTGTGAGGAAGGGATCCACTGAAAGCAGGAGAGCATGAGGGCTCCTTTTGAACCCAATGAAATACTACATTGCTACATACCTTCAGGGAAACTACCACTTCATAATTGTTAGCTGGGGCTTCCTTTGGTTCCTTTGCTATTACAATACTCATGAAGAGGCAGACTGCATCTTGCAGGAGTAATAGAAGCTCCTGAATGCTTTGGTTGCTAATTCCTGCAGGCACCATTCCTGTTTTGGAAACTTACTAATGACCATGGTGTAACACTGCATAGGTACAAAATATTTGCAATTTACTACTTTGTGGTAGCCAAGTTCAAATCCTCCAGAGGGAAGAAAGACTAAGTTCTTACCATGGAACATACTATCTGGGAATTTTTTTTTTTTTTGACAATAGCATTTAACAAAAAACTTGGATTATATTGCTAGCACAAGTGAAAATTTCTAAACTAGGTCTTTGACTTAAAAAAACCTCTCCTTAGTAAGTAATATTAATCACCTTGAAAAGACAGCTCTAAGCCAACTCAAATACTACATAGTAACTTCCATTGTGTCCCAGTGTTTTAATGTTGGGATCATCCTACATAGTCCTCATCTACATTCACAGTACAGTTGGGCATGGCTTTGACAGCAGATGGAGGGGATACTCCTACCCTCAGTATTTTGTCCTTTCAAAGACATGTACTGAGAATGAGTATCTGGTGCACATATTTATCTGCAGATGCCTTAGCATGACATCCTTCCAGGGTCCTAAGAGTCCTGGGGTGGCACTACAAGGGTTTCTCTAGCTTCCTGGGAACCATGTTTATTATTTGTTCACTCAGACACCTAAATTTATAGCTCAGTATTTAGATTGATCACACTTTGTATGACACTGGGTTAATAAGCTAGAAATTACTACATCCTCATTCAACCAAGTGAGGTTCTCCTTCTGCAAGAATCATCACGTGGACAATATTGTTCATCAGTGAAGTAATCTATTTTTAGTAGCTCTTCCTCTATAGGAATAGTCCTCATAGAATTTAGCTGTTTATGAACAGAGCATGAGCACATATAATGGAGAAGATTGACCACAAAGAGGTGAGAAGGAGTCTGCAGTGCAGGGCTATCACTTGGTGAAAGGGGTCACTAACACAGAAATTGTATGATGTCTGCTTTAAGTTATTTGTGCTGTTCTTTCCCTTTGTGTGAGCATAAGAAGAGGTGGAACTCTGCCAAAGCAATACTGTTTTACCACAACAGTGATGTTTGTACTTGCATTATAGAAACACCAAAGAAAAAGGTAACGGCTCTAGCAGTAAATCAGAAACACACAATGAAGGAAAGAAACCCCACTCTTTAAACCTTTGCAACAAAGCTATAGTAACAAATCTTGTTAAACCCAAAGCTATACAATAATAAAAAGCCACTTACCACCATCCTGGTGGGAGAAACTCTGTGAAGGGAAAAAATAAGATGTTTGGTTAAACCTTTTATATTTTGGGTTTAATTTGCTCTACATCTTGATTTTTATGGTAGGCTGGCTTTCATGGTTCTTTGGAATTTTTGAATGGATAACTGTGGTTGTTGCTCCTTGTATTTAGGTGCCATCATAGACTGGGGAGTGGGACATGGTGTAACTAGATGAAGAGCTCTGCTTTTTGTTGCAGGCTGTAATGTTCTAAAGTGGCATTTGTGGCAAATGCTACTATCTCTGGATGTCACGAGAGCAGGGAAGTTTGAAATACCTCTCAGGATCCTTCTGACGTCTTTAAGGGGGGCTGAAAGCTCACATGGTTTCCCTGCAGATAAGCTAGAGAAACAGACTCTGAAATCCCTCTTCAAAAAGAGCTGGGATGGAAGGGGAAATCCAAATAACCCAACCAAAATAGACCTGATGCCACTGTGCCTTTTCTAGTCTTGTTCATACTGGTTTCAGCTATGTGCTCTGCAACTGCCCTCAATCTTTCCTTAAGTGCATGAATTTATAACTGCTGCTTCCAAATGGTGCTAAGAGTACACTTTGCTTTCAATCTGTGCCCAAGTGCCTTTTTTTTTTTTTAAATACCTTTTGCAAGTTGTCAAAGGATTTCTCAGTCTCCTTTAGTTTCTCCAAAATTATTTGTTCTTTGGCAGATATTTGTGATTCTTCACTTTCTAATTTCTGTATTTCTTGTTCCAGTCTGCGGAAGACATACAGACATGCACATATACACAAAAATTAAACGTAAAAATTAGCTCAGTGAGAGTTTCCTAGGTATTAACTGACATTTCAAATGTCATCAGAAAAAACTTTGACTCTTATTATTCACCACTGATTTCCTAGCACATGAAGGGCAGATGAATACAGACAGATATCCACTTACAAGAAAAACAGTGATTATCTTATCCACTTCTGCAAAAGCATATACAGATTAACCAAAACTATACTTCAGTATCCCTTCACTCCAATTCCTGTAACGTCTCTGATTTTCACTTTCATTTTAGTAATCACAGTTCAGGATATTACTATGAATATCCAGTAGTATTTAGAGGAATAAGTGTCTTCTAATATTTCCATACTCCAAACAATGAAACTGGAAATAGTTGTTGGAAACTGGCAGTCAACCAGTTGTGTTAGGAGTTTATCTTGAACCCATACTTTGCCCACTCCCCTTTGGGATATCTATCTGTACTTTCTACTTTTACCGCATGACATTGGGGTCCCCAGAGAGTTTGGGTAATAAAATACACAGACCGTTCAGAAAATAAACTTACTCTGATAGGCAGTAAACACTCAGCACTCTCATTTCTCTTGTCAAGACCTAGTGGCTGAGACCTCACGTCTTAAAATGTGTTGATTATGATTTGGGATACACTTCTATAGATTCTCCATTACTTTAACTCAAACCTCCTTTTACTGACATGATTTATGCAGATGCAGGAATATTCCCTCTTTCCCCCCACTCTCCTCCTTCTATGTGTGCTACTATCTTTATTTTCTCCCCTTTGAAAAAAAAAATATATACCAAGCCAAGATGAACACATTTGGACAGGGACAGTTACCTAAAACTTCCCAAAAGATCTGTAGCTGCTCATAGCTTGTTGAACCATATTGAATCTGACACATCAGCATCACCCGGGAGTCTCCTTACCCATGGCTGCTTGCTCCTGCCTTTCTGTCACCACTTTTCAAATGAAGGATCAGAACACTGATCCACACCAAAGGACACATTTTTGCTCTTTCCCAGCCCTGCTCAGCTCAGGACTCCACTAATATTAATCCAATCACAAGGCAGAGAGCAAGGAGAAGGTGATGTAAGGAGGAGAGAAGGAGGAGTTGCTTCTTTGACAGACCTGACAGGTTGGGTTTCTTGTGAAAGTCATGTTTAAATATAGACGCAAGGGTTTAACTTTAGGCACCCACCTGGGAAATTTTTCCTCACTTTTTAATTGTATGATGATGAAAGATTTGTGGCACTTACTGATAATGCTTCTCATTAGAGGGAGGGAAAAGTATCACAGGCTCAAGTTGCTGCAGATGGAAACAGGTAGATTTTGCTCTCCTGAAGTATGTGAGTACTTAATAGTCTCAGGTTCATGGTGATTTTTTGAACTGCCATTTCTCTCTCTTAAAGATAACACCCTCATCACTAAGTTGAAATGGCTTAATTGCAATAATTTTAAAATGAACTGCTGGAAAGTATGGCTTCAATCCACTTAATCTTTCCTCCAAAATAATATAAAACATAAAAGATGCAAAAAATTTGAAACTAAGTATTTTGTTCTGCTGCAGTGGAACAATTTGATACAAGACGAATTTTCCCCCTCATGTTGTAATTCAGGGAGAAATTTTTCAAAATACCCTTTCCTACCTTGATTTTTTAATCTTGATATTTTAAAATACCTAGTGAAGTGAAAAATTAATTTTTAACTCAGGTCAGGCATTTGCCACACTCCTGCTAAGTTAAAGAACTTAGAAGTCAACAGGTAGGTGCCTTCTTTTCCTTCTCTATCCCTGATTTGTAGTTCCACATACATTTGTACCTTGCTGAGAAAGACATTTGAAATATTCTGCTGTGCTGCCTGGTGAAAATAAGTTGTGGAGCTAGGTGAGTCAGGGTTTACTGGTATATTTCACTTCTCCCCCAGTGAGTCACTAAGCAGCATTTTCAGGATGCATGTTCTGTAAACCAGTACATTTTGCTTGCTATATGACACGGGAAGAGACTGAAAAATGGGAGTGTGTAGAAGTCAGCAACAATAAAATACAGGGGGAGGAAAGAAGCCCTTTTTCTTTCAAATGAACTGGACATTAGTTAGTAGTTCATGACAATGAAAACTCTGAGTATATGAGGCAACTCATTTGCTGCAAGGTCATAAGTAAGTAAACTCCTTGTAATCTGGGGTCATTGCAAGTCACCATTTTTTTTGTACACCAGCTCAAGTTGGAGGTTTGTCATTAATTGCTTGGTCTTGCAGAGAAAGTTTGCTTTCAACACATGCACATGTGCACTTGCACATGAACAGATAGCAACAGCTTCAATTTATATTTTCTTACTTTCTGACTGCTTGCTCTTTTGGTTTTACCCCTCCTGGTTCACTTCTTCAGTTTCTTGCTTCCTTCATGCCAGCCAACCCTCACCATTAAAATGAGTGGGGCAGATGAGACATTATGTTACTATATTTTGACAAGACATTTAGTTGTTCTGATTTTTGTTCTTGGTTTATTCTTTTTTTTCTGAATCCTTTCTTTACTTTCTTTTAGAAGTGAGGAAAAGGATTTAGAAATATGGATGAAGCTGTTACAAACAGAGATCTTCTGGGTGACACTGAATAAGAATGCATAAAACATCCTGTGGAGACAAATTGCCTTTTCCTCACTGAAATCAGTACAGGTAGACTGAGAGTCTCCCAGGCTCTACGTGGAACGCACTAAAACTGCAGGAAAATTACAGGTCATTCATCAGAATGTATCAGTTAGATAGCACAGGGGTCGTATACCAGACACTGGCATCCACAGGCATTGCTTTTTACATTGTTGCTCAATTTTATATTACTCTTATTTGTACTCTCTAGGCCTAAGGGCTGAGGCACTTCTGCTGAGGTAACAGAAATACTCAAGGTCAGAGTTTCCATGTGTTCAGTAAACCACTTGGGTACCAGAGACCTTGCTGGAAAATTTGGACCTAGAGTCCTCACCACTTCTTTGTGCTGTCTTTTTTCATACAGTCCAGCAATAAAAAAATTTAAATCATGCAAACTGAAGGTTGCTTTGCATGGTTTGTTTTTTTAGTGAGTTTCATATAATCAGAATTGCTCAATGGTATGGAGAACTGCCTGATTTTTTGATAACAACATAAAAAAGAGTCATGTAAATTTGGTCTAAAAAATAAATGCACTAGTATCACATCTGTTTTGAGCAACATGCTATATAATGGCTTAAGCAGTAATAAATCCATTCAGAGTGCACACGTACACATAGAAATACAAACAAAGTCCTTACATTCTTCCTGTGTAAATCTGTTAAATATCAAATAATATCCTTTTCTTCTAGCCCAGTTTAAAAAGGATATGCCTTAATTGTCCTTTGACACCTGGCAAGGAAACCCTGTAATTCCCTTGTTCCTCAGCAGACTTAGCAGATTTTGGGCTGGCCTTTGAAAGATGGCCACAACAATAAAGCCAGCTACATAAACAACTACAATATCTGAAGTGTTGTAGGGAAGAAAATTAAGAAAGAAAATGCAGATTCAGATGAGGCAGAAGTGCTATAAAATAGACTGATGACTGAGATTTACTAAACTGTTTATATAAGAAGAAAATTGGGTCAGAGAGTCTGGGGTTGCTGTGGCATTGGCAAGGGTTTTGTTTCAGTGATTGTATTAGAGTCCTGTTTTCCCAAATACCACAGGAACAAATGGGAAATTCTGTCACTCAGAAAGCCAAGCCTGCCTTGTTGCTTGTCTGTTCTGCAGCTTTCTCTAAAGGATGGCTGCCATAAGCATCCGAGAGTGTAANGGGGGGGTGAGAAGAGCCGTCTGTGTAAGCTAGGAAGCTGAGTGACTCTCCTCCTCATGTTAACAGTGCTGCCCTGCTATGAAGAGGAAGGAACCACAAACAGCTGAAGGGATGCTGTCTTTCGGACAGCATTTTGCTGTCATTTGGGGGACCCTGATTCCTTGGTTAGTAAGACTACAGGCTTCTAGGATAATGAAGGCTGGAAACAACTTTGGGAGCTCTCTAGCCCAACCTCCTGCTCAAAGCAGGGTCAGCTACGATCAGGCCAAGATGATCACGGCTTCTTCCAGGGTCTTGAAACTCCTGAGTGATGGAGGGAAAAATATATTTTAAGGCTACTTACAGGCCTTCTCTTTTAGAGTCTGTAGCTATCATGCCCTGAAAAATTCAGACCAGAACCTTACAGTGCTGCAGGGGAAGGAGACATCCCAGACTGATAAGGGAAATCTGGCCTGTTTGTTTGGCGGGATTTTGACCTTACTGGGCACTACATGAGTGTGGACAAGGCAGCCAGTGCAGCTTCTGAGAAGACCAGAGGCAGAAACAGCACATGAATTCCCCTGCAGAGATGCAGGGATAAGGACCACAGGAGCTGTCAGCTAGGACAGAATACTGTAATTTAGGTGACAAAAAGGGAGTTAAGCAGGGAGGTCTAAGAGATGAAGAGGCAGAAGGCGAGGTTTGGAACAGTGGTATGTGTACATGTGCATTTACATTTAGCACTCAGTACCCAGCAAACATTGTGCTTGGATACAGGACTCTGTTTTGTGCTCCAGTCTGAAGGTGTTGAATGCACTTTCTCTAGGTGAAGGATTTCCTCTCTTTCTTCTGTTTCCCACACTAAGATGTTGAAACCCACAAACCTGGCCTGTCATTTTCCTCTTTGCTGAAAAGCAGAGGCTGCTCTGGCCCAAGGTGCCTTTCCTCGACCCCAGGAGAGACCCTGAGCATGGTCCTGCAGGGCATTCACAGAGTGAATGAAGAAGCTGATGCAGAGTCACACTGTTTTGCAATAGGAACACACAAATCCTAAGTCAGCAGAACTACACCTCAAGAAAACAGCCTTCTCTATCCAGCTAATTAACTCTAGCAGACACATTACTTCTAGAGATATCTACATTTGGCTTAGCAGTGTTTTGTTTTTCAGGGTAGGAGGGTAACAGCATTATAAACTGGGAGACAAGCTACAGGTTTAGGGCCAGCTTCTTTAGCCTGTGCTTACTATGCATTCTGGGTTGTACCTGAGAAATACTCATGCAATTTCTGCTGTGAAAACAGAAAAGTAACAAAAATTATGTCTGCAGCACACACACTGGCATGTCAGTGGAAAAAAGAACATTCATCAGCACTAATAAGGAAAGTGTACAAGTATTCAGAACTTAAGAGAAAAACAGGAAAGACCTAATCAGAGTAAACACTTGAAGGGAAAAGGTGACGGATGAATACGTAGAGTGGGGGATGGTTCAACTTTAACTGATTATTTTGCTATTGCTTGACTGACACCATGAATCAAATTGATATAAAAGCCACAAATAAGACAGTAATTAGTATCAGGTCTCTCAGAGCTGAACATCCTGAGGTGTTACAGCTGGTATTAAAATGGCAGAGTCACAAGCAGACCACTGCAACAAATCCCTGATATTTACTGAACAGAGAATTAAACATCAAGTTTAGGGATAACTGGGCTTGCCTGAGGGCTGAAACTGATCTCTGCACAAACTCTGTGCCTGTCTCAAGGATTTTACCCTCCGGTAGCTTTTGACAATACAGCAAAACCAGAAACTGAAACTTTACATGTAGAGCCTACCCTTCTGGAAGTACAGTGCCTTCTGCTGCAAAAGTGCACTGGCAAAAATGCTCCACTCCATGGGCCTCTCATTCCCATTTCTTTTTGGGGCAGCAGGACACCTGTTAGCTGACCCATGTTCAGAACAATCTTGGAAAATGAACTTGCAGGGGCAAAGGGTCCCCCTGAACGACATGTAAGTCTTTTAAACAAGCATAACTGGATCCCAGTCCAGCATCTCAGCCCTCGACAAACTTCCTATTACCTGTATCAACTGCCAAGCACCAGCAACCTGTCTGTAAGCCAACATGCCTGTGAAACAGGAGCTAAAATCTACATGCTGTAGCTGAGAACAGCACCCTTTCTCTGCTGTAGGGGAGGGGGAAATCACTGAATAATCTTTGGTTTAGTTTCCACATTGGCTTGGTTTTCTTATCAAACACCAGCAGTTTTGCTGGCACCATTTGTGGATGTCACTCTGTATCAACACACAGGCAGTGCTAATGGCAAAAAACCTGCTTAATTTCAGGTCTGTCGCAGGCTGAAATGGGATTCCAGAGTTCGGTAATTCAATGCCTCTTAGTTTAGTCTTTTTGCAGTGCTCATCCTTTTTTTGAACAGCTCACTTTCAAAGAGGAAAGCTGGCAGGCCACATCTTATGATTTCCAGCAGGCTGTTGTTTACAGAGTGCAGTTGAAATTCAAGAGTAGCAAACTTAATTAACATTTTTGAAAAGGCAAAACCTCTGCGACTTGAAAAACTGGGAATCCATTATCACCAGCCAGCCCTTGCATATGAGATTCAGGCACAATGCTGAATGAGTTGCTCGGGTAATCCATATGAATCTTGCTGAACATATGAGAAGGGAAACAATCCCCTCCACCTGGAAGAAGTTGTATACCAGTACCAGCTGAGGAACTTGGGAAGAGAAGTAAAACTCTACAGTTCACTTTGCTGTCTGAAGTAAATGTGTACACACACACACAGAGACCAGTATAATGATATTCTGCATCTGCCTGGTGTAGGATGAGGTTAATCCACGCTATCTTAGACAAACCAAGGTGACCAAGTCAAGCACTGGCCACAGGACTTCTTGAGCTAAGCATGATGAGGTGGAAAACACAACAATCATTACCTTGATTTAACTACTACAATGTTGCCTGCTCTTGATGTAGAAGACTTAGTGCCAGTGTAATGCAAGTTCTTTGATCTGGAATTGAAGAAGTTGTACAGTTGAGTCCCTTTCCTTGCCAAATCAACACTGTTTGCATATTAACTTTTGCCTGTGGTTTGCCTAATGCAGCATTAAGTCTCCCAAATATGGGGACCTTCAGCACTCTGGTGCGACTCTTCCTCTAGCTGAAACCACTTTTTCATGAGCTGCTTTTTCTCTCCTTAAGATGTTATCTCAGCCTAGTATGATTTCCTCATATCACCTTAACACAAAACTTTTTGCCCTCATGGCACAGCTCATGCTTGTTTTTGGACTTTTACCAGTGTAAACCTTTCTAAGCCTAGTTCTTCCAATCTTCTTCAAATGGGAGATGTCTCTAGCCCAAGTGAGACTGCAACCTTAAAAACTTCCCACTGACTCAGGAGATGGCAGATCACTGACTGGAAATCAGTGAATCACTATGCCTTGGATACTTGCCCTCAGAGCAGACACATGGCTTGACCCTCCTTTCGGAATGGAGGAGAAAAAAGTTTTTAGAAAGCTCTGTTCTGAACCCAGTCCAGTGGCCAGTGATCAAAGAGTCTACTTATTTTCTCCATGTGCTCATAACAGAGTGTTTGGATCGGGAAGCTCCTGTTTGTGCTCCTGACCAGGCTCCAGACAGGACCTGGCAGATCTGACCAAGTCCTTGATCAGTTGAGTAAACACCCTGATAGCTTAACCTGTCCTGGTAGCATCTGGCTTCTGAATCATCCAGCCTCTGGAGCACTCATCTTTAAAAGAAACAAGAACAAATGTTCTGGTTTCTTGGCCCAGCCAGGTAAGATGAAAATGGCTATTTAGGCTCTTCCTGATGAAGCTGGGTTTTCTCTCTCCTCTTCACCATTGCTATAATTTTCTTCTTCCCTCCCAGATCCAGGCCTCCTGCCTCTGGAGCTTCACGGGCCAGTGTCCAAAACATTAAAGCAAATGAAGTAAGAGCCACAAGTGATGTAAAATGCTTGGCCTGCACAGAACCAGACACGCAGATCTTAGTGTCTGGACAGACGGGTAGTCATATCGGAAAACGGGCAGGACTCACACTGCAAGTACAGAGGTGCATCATCTGTGGTTCATTGTTTGGTACTCACTGGGATGGCAGGAGAGAGGCAAGGAAGATAAAATAGCTATTTGAGAGAGGATACGTGCTCTACTTTGCAACTGAAAGGTGAAGGTGCAACGGCTCAGGGAAGACACTGAATCCTGCAGAAACCTGCTTGCTTTCCCGTGGCTTTAAGTAAAATTGGCAGGACAAGCACCAGGACAGATGTCCTGGGATGTCTGAGGACACACAAGACTACAAGGGACAAACATACCAGTGTGGCTTTTGGTCATAAAATCCTCTCCTCCATTACAATGTGCTGTGCTCATACCTTGAAGTGTACTTTACATACTTTGTATGTCTTTACATATGTATGTACTTATTTCTATAAGGGACTGGTCGGGCACTCTGCGCACAGGCAATAGGCTCCAGAAAGGCCATGATTGTGGTGGGACCTTGAGTCACAAGACATGTGCTGCAAGACGTGGTCCAGGTGGAGGAGGGGTGCATATGCAATTTTCCCTGGCACGAAGTCCCTGTACACAGCAGCACGCACCCAGAGACTAGAAAAGCAACACAGGTGTGGCCAGCCCTGTGAAAAACAGCTTGTTGGCTCGTCGCAGCTATGCACATGAAATTCATTTCGGTTTAGCAACAGATGCCAGCAGTTCAGCTGTAAGTGGATTGCGTTATTTATATCTTGGGAGACATCCAAGAAATAGAGGGAGAGCAATTGGGGGATGATGGCTGAGTGCTCATTCTTCCATGGTGCAGCAGTGCTGGCTGCTGTAGTTACACAAGGTTAGCGGAGCTGTGCGACCAAAATGAATGCGTGACCTTATGCAGCACCCACACTGCAAGCTGCTGAGGAAGGAGGATGTTTTTCTGCAATTCCTGTACATACTGATATACTGGAGATGCACATTCAGTTACCTAGAAGCACTTACACAGAAGGCAGGAAGCCTGGAAAATCTCCAACACCTTTTTAAGTGAAGGGAAGTTAAACAAAAAAAACAAACGTAAAAGTGTTTTCTCTGAAGAGATTTCAGCCTCCCATGTATGAACTGGGAATACACCTTTTGTCTCTGATTTACAGTGTCAGATGAGAAACGAGCTGCTAAGGCTCATGGGGTGCTCAGGACAGAACATGAGCAAGGCAAAGATGGCCTGCAGAAAAAGAACTGGGGGTGCTGGTCAACAGCCATCTGAACACGAGCCAACAGTGTGCCCAGGTGGCCAAGACTGCTAATGGCATCCTGGCTTGTATCAAGAATAGCATGGCCAGCAGGCCCAGGACAGTGACCACTTCCCTGTCCTTGGCACTGGCGAGACCACACCTCAAGTCCTGAGTTGAGTTTTGAGCCACTCACTCCAAGAAGGACATCAAGCTGCTGGAACATGTCCAGAGAAGGGCAACAAAGCTGGGTAAAAGTCTAGAAGGAGGCTCAGGGGAGATCTCACTGCTCTGTACAACTACTTGAATGGCTATTATAATGGAGGTCAGTCTCTTCTCCCATGTAACAAGTGACAAGGCAAGAGGAAATGTCCTCAAGTTGCGCCAGAGGATGTTTGGATTGGATATTAGGGAAAAATTCTTCATTGAAAGGGTTGCCAAGCATCGGAACAGGCTGACAAGAGAAGAGTTGCAAGCACCCTCCCTGGGAGAGTTCAAAAGACACATAGATGTGGTGCTTAGGGATATTCTTCTGAAGGGGCTACAGCAGAAATGCCATAAAATTCTGCAAACTCAGAGTGCAGGCAGTGCTGCACTGAAAAGCAGAACACATGGGAGACTGGGTTTAAAGGTAACATCGATAGCTAGGGCTGGAGAGGGCACGTTGTCTTTTGCTTGGACCTCAGGCCTCTGCAGCTTTTTCCTCAACTATCTATTTTGTCTCCCTGTGAGAGCTGGGGAGGTGCTCTCTACTCCCATCTGCTCTTCCCAGGGAGCAGACGGGGGTCATGCTCAGCTATTCTCGCAGAGTCGTGCTTCTCAGCCACCCACAGGCTGCTGCAGTGAAGGGCAGGGGCAAAGGGGACAGTACAAGACTTGTGCCTGGCAGAACTCAAGAGCACACCTGGAGTGAAAGACAAACATTTTCCTGGTACAGGCTCTTTCCCTTTCTGCCTCCCCTCCCCTTTCTCCCCCTTCCCCTCCTTCTTTTCTTCTTTAAATTCCTGAACAGGTTATTTCCACTCAGACTTCTGCTGAGTCTCTTTTTTCTGTTTAGACAGAGCGCTGGCTGCATCCAAAGTCAGTGGCAGCATGTTTGCTGCATGTTCTCTATTGCTGGGAACCAGGACTTCATTCCTAGCAGAATTCCTATTTGGGCTATTTGGAATCCCTCCCTGCCCCTACCATGTTTAACTTTTAGCAGTATAGAAGCAAATGCAAGTGGCTCTTTCATATGGCAATGAAAAGATGTTGCAGTTATTAACTAGAAAAGCAGTGTAGACAAAAACAGCAGCCATGGGCCATAGCTATCGAATTTTAGACTTGCTGTAGCCTCCAGCAAATCATTTTGCTTCTGTTCCCCATCTTGATCCAATACATTTTGCCAATCCTATAGACCCAAATCATACATCAGTCCATGCTTATCCCTAGTAGATGATTTAGCTGGTATTACTAATTATACTCACTGTACATGCAAGATTTCCATGATTTAGGTTTGACTTGACTCATATCTGCTGCTTAGAACTGCATGGACTTTGTAATTGTCTTCTGGTGCAAACAAGGGGTTATCTATTTCCTTCCTGTTGTGGTGGCTTCAAATGGGCTTTTTCAAAGAACATAGTGCTTACAAGCCTAATTGTTGGTGCAAAAAGTGTTGCCCAGCATCCAGCATTCTCAGGTACATGTGATTAACTGAATTTAGTCTGAGAATAGTACTAAAAATGAAAATAAACCCCAAAAAATTCAAGCTGAAAACATGAAAACCCAATCAAAATTTTGCAATGGTGGGATTATTCTGCTGTCCTGTTGCTATTAAAGCACAACTATCGTAAAAAGCTGCAACTTACAGGGATCCCATCTGCCTCCTTTCGACATTTTTGAACATACCTTTCCTTACCTTTTGTGTTGTGCTTTAGTCACGACTGCCTGAACCTGTAAATGCCCTCAATAGTCCTTGACAAAGGAACGAGATGGTAGTGCAGCTGACAGTCAGTATGCGTCAGGCACTGAACTTTATTAGGTCCTTTAAAAATTCCCCATATTACATGACCCTCACAAATACTTAGATCCATTCCCCTGCACTGTTTGCCAATAGGGACAGAAAAAGAGCAGCAGGGCAGGAAGGGGAACACCCAGTAGGAGCTGTAACTTGTTTTGTTTGTTTCTTGATGCAAACAGTTTCTTGGATCTGAGCTTTGCAAATCTGTCCTCTGCTGTCGTTCACTTACAGGAACTCACAGTTCCTTTTTCCGGGGTGAAGCCTGATGTGAGTCAAGGAACATGCCCCATGGGAACAGACCGACTTTATGCTGGGAGCAATGAGAGATGCACCAAGCTGCTGCCACCTTGAGCATGATGACTGCAATGTCCTGATCCTGCTTCATCCATCTGATCTACCTTAACGCTTTTATGTTGTGCTTGTTTATTAATTTGTGCTGGGCAGCAAACATCCCCATGTCCCAGAAAGCCAGTGGAACAAATGTGGCTTCACTGGGGAGAGGTTTTGCCCTGGTGGGGTAGCTCCAAGGTTATCCAAAGTGCTCCTGCTGAGGCAAATCAAGCCAATCAGGAAGCCCTCAGAAACTTGGGCTGTGTTCGGTTTGTTGTTTGCACTCTTAGACATTTCCTGCTATTGTTCTTGTCATTTTCTTTGAGTGTTCACTGGGCTGGTGGGTGGTGCTGCTACTGCCGGCAGGGGAGGCCTCCGGTCCTCTTGGGCACATGGAGAGCTCTGTGCCATTCTTTTCACAGACTCCCAGCACTAATTTCCGGCATACAAGCGCAGGGAAGGTGGACCTGGGGTGGCGACTGCATCTCAGTGAGCAAAGCACAGTTCCTTTTCCTGTTGGCTGTGCTCAGCTGGACAAGAATGAAATCATACCATAAAATGATGAATGAATTTCAGCTCAAAACATTGCTTACGACCCCTGGAGAAGGAGAAGGTGGGTGGAAGCAGCAAGTCCACAGCATCCTGGGATCTATATAGAGAGCTGTGGAAATACTGACTATATGCTAGACATTGTTGGCTCGTTTTCTCTCTGCCACTCAGAGCCTGGCTTTCACTTTCCAAGGGTACAGGATTTCACCTACAATGATCTAACCCTGCCACCTCATGAGAGAACCAGAGGAGCTATAACTATCCAGGCCTTCCAGACACAATGCCTGTGTCTCATTTTTTAACTCTATGAATATCATGATTAATCTTTTATTTCATCAGACCCCTCTCACAAGTATTTAGCTGCAGTGTGAATGACAAAAGACCTGGATGCTGCACTCCCTTGGGTGCTGTTCCAGTCTCAACTGGAAACTACAGCAAACTAGTTCCCAGACCCCCCAGCTCCTCAGTTAATCATATGCACATCTTTGGATTTCATGTACAGTGTAAGACAACTTTCTGTGCTGTGGAGAAATTGTAAGATTGAATTTGTCCTTTGACAGCATCTATAATTGTGCAGAGAGATCCCTGGAAGTGTGGTGTTATTGCTGAGCTGCAGTGGTGAATAGAGCCAGCTGCAGAGTTGTGTGAATGAAGAAATGAGTGGGAAAAATTGCTTTGATATTATTTGAGGCTCCCTTTTCCAGCCCTTTGCTCCACATTACCTAACATCAACCAGACCGGAGTCATTGCTATCTGAACCTTCACAGTGCTGAAGTGCAAATAATAAAAAAGGAAAGCTTTTTAATAATGTGACAATGCCTTTCTAGTCCCCCTTATGGGCTCATGAAAACTTGGAATGAAGTACAGTTTTAACTGTGGAATGCTGAAAAGTTTGCCTTGACTTTGTGCTGCATGTTTGTGGTAGGAGTCAGCTGATGACTTCCTGCCTGTGTGGGTCTCAGAGGGGTGAAATTCTTGACCCTGGACTTCCCAAGAGCTGCAGAGCTTCAGAATCAGGATAAAGTAGACATCTGGGCTGATTTGGTTCAGTGGAGCAAAAACCAGCCAGTAGAGTATCTGTGGAACGGGATGGGTTATAAAAGGGTTATAAATCTGTCTTTTTAGGAAAACTTCTAAAACCATGCCAGGGTCTGTGTTTTGATGGTTGACCTCAAGCTGACCATTAATCACAGTGGAGAGGTGGCACAGGACTGCCTTTCTAAGAGTAAATGTCAAAGAGGAGAACCTCAAAGCACCTAGCAGTGTGGTAACCCCCTGCTTTCTAATAAATTACTTTGCAGCCAGTTAATTACCCTTTCTGCAGCAAGCTGAAGAAAGCCAAGCGCAGCCTGATGGGCTCCTGGTTGCGATCCTGGGGCTAGCTAGTCATGAGAAGCTAGTTCACCCTCTGCGGTTTCAGCGCATCACAGGACTATGAAGAACATCCCTCACACAGGTCTTGTTGACTGTGCAAGCCATCTCTGTGCCTGGAATGGTGTTATTGAGCACTGGGATAGCAAGGGGAAATGGTCCATGTCACACCTCTGGAAATTTCTGCTATGTAACTTGAGAAAAGAGGCTAAAGTTTTGTAGGGATTTCCTGAAGTCTAAATGGTTAATTTTGTCTGGTTTTGAGTCTCACAGTATTCCTAACGCTCAAGGATCCTAGACTGGAGAAAATCTCAGCTGAGTTTTGGCAAAACCATGAACATTCTTGGTCTTACCTGTACAATTGACCCCCTTGTCTCTTTTCTGTGCCTACTGTTTTTTATGTTGGTATTTGAACAAGGTACTCAAATAAAGTAAGTTCTTGTAAGAATGGGTAATAATAAATGTGAGACCATTGCAAAAATCTCCTCGGGTTTACAGCACTGACAGATTATTTTAATTCGCATTGTCTAAAACATGAGACCAAGGGCAAAGACTTCACAGATGTCCACAGCATTGGGAAGGCTTGGGCCCATTTCCCACTTTACTCCATGCAGACAAGTGTGCACACCCTCAGGACACAGGAATTTAAGAAATTACTGGCCCGTTGCAGGTTGCAGAAGATGTCTGTAGGTGCCATCTGAGATGTACAAAAAAAGCTTAAATGCGGTAAAGGTGCTGTTGAAAATGGGATGCAGGTACTTTTGAAAGCTTGTCTCCTATGATACTCATGCCAATTGGTGTATAGTTATGAACACTTTTCCAGCTTTATTGTTTGAAGGTACTTCATCTATGAATGTTTATAGTCGAAGGGATCAGACAGTAGATGAAGGAGCAGCACTTAAAGCCTTGAATTTAAACAAGAGAGATAAACAGGCATCAAACTGTAGGTGTGAATGTAGTTCCAGTGGTTTGAATAGATGAATATTTGGATGTAAGCACATGCTGAAATGTATCCCTAACTCAAGCCTTCAAGGGTAATCATATTAATATGATAGCTCAAAATTAGGAAAATCGTCCCAGTGCTTTGGAATGGACAGACTGAAAATAAACTAAAAAGGCCTTATTTGAAGTATGGCATAGGAGCTGAGAGCAACAACAATATTCTGGGTGCTGGAATGCCACTGACTGCATTACAATTACCACCAGACAAGGGCAGCAGGAAGTGTAGGCTGTCAAGATGACTGGCCAAAGGGCTGGCTGGTTAGTCACTGAGTGCCAGATGGACACCACCAACTGTCTAAATGATTTCTCCCTCATTTGTAATTGGCCTCAGTTGTGGCCAAGCTCCCTGGCTCTGCCTGCAGTTCTCAGGTCTGCTGTTGGCAGCCCCCTTGGTATACACCCTGGAGGCAGCGTGCAAGCTCCTGTCAGCATGACAGTCCCTGAAGGAGTTGTGGGTTTTCTGGTCATGCCCTGCTCTAACAAATTTTGCCTCATTCATGGTGTGAAACGTCCGTGGCACCATTTCATTCCACCCTCCTTTACTTTTTTCTTTTTTTTTTTTTCTCTCTTCATTTTAATGCCAGCTGTTGTGATCAGTCACAAGGGGACATTTTCTGATACTGGTGCAGGACTGCTGATATTTTCCACCTTATGCTATTTTAAGACTGGTAAGTAGGACCATTGTACAGATGCCACTTTGTGCCCAAAACAGCTGTGCCTTTAAGTGTCTCTGGCTTCTCCCCTGTGATCTAAATCCACACTGAGTGTTCTTGTGGCTGGCTACAGAACTGTTCTGGTCTCTGCTCATCGCCCCACTGTGTGCCTCCAGTTATGTGTTTGGGACTTGTAGCATCAAGATCAAGAAATCCTCTTATAGAAAGTCCTCCTGCATTTACTTCCTTTTCCTTCTTCAGTGACATGTCCTCTTCAGGAAGTACCAAATTCTCGAGGCTGAGAAGTCCTCAAAAAACTCAACTGCTGGGAAACAAGCGAATGACTTTATGCTGAGTTCAAAAAATTCTGCGTGGATTGTTTTGTAGAAGACACAAACTCCAATTTAGAAGGTGAAACAGGAGCTGCCTGATTCAGGCTACTTTTGGATGGCTTGACATTTGAACCTAAAAGTGACAGGAGCATGTACTTGCCCTCACAGAGGTGGTTGTCCCAAAGAGCTCAGTGGTATTGCAGAGGATGGCTCCTGCCTGGCTGTGCAGCACATGCACAGCTCTCACCATCATTCTGTCT
The DNA here is from genome assembly GCA_013397115.1 of Edolisoma coerulescens. Lineage (NCBI taxonomy): Eukaryota > Metazoa > Chordata > Aves > Passeriformes > Campephagidae > Edolisoma > Edolisoma coerulescens. The sequence continues at coordinate 1,054,567 of VWZW01002524.1, read as the reverse complement.
ATGACTGTCTCAGGTCATTGAGACAGAAAGTAGAAACTGTTTCCAAAGGTACCACGCAGACTGCCTCGCTTACTGTGTTCTTGGTGTTACTTCTGCTGGGAGAGAAAGCAGAGGGGTGCTGCTGCTTTTGAACAGGTCAATACAATTGCAAATGTCAAAATGTCCAACATTAAGTAGAAAAAAGATGCAGGACAAAGGAGGAGAATGGTTTTTGCCAACAGCACACCAGCAAAAGGTGGGAAGAGCTATGTTCAGTTTATCATGTCCATGCACATAATGTAGGTAATTATAGATAGATAATTTTCATCCAAAAAATAAGTCTAGCTGTTGGATCTTGTCCAGCCAACCTCTCAGTCAAGAACAAGCAGATGAATGTGGTCACTAAATATCCCAGTGAAAGTGGCTGAAGTTGTGCTTTACCCCACATTTGCAGAGGGTTGCTGGTGGGCTGTAGGTCATTATCATGGCTCATCTAAAGCACGGTAAGGGGATGCACTCTGTTAATCTGACTGTGAGTTTGAGCCCTTCTTTTCTTTCTGTTTCCAACTCTACCCCTGAAATCAGTACTGTAGTAAATACCTACTTGACAGTAGTGCTGTCAAAAACTGTGGCCAGGGAGACTGAGAGAATACTGCAGACAAATGCAACTTTTTCTTACAGGTTGCTAAATATCCAGTGCCTTTTGCACAACTCTTTATCTTTTCTCATTTCCCCTTAGACCTCCCCTCATGCCCTTCCTACAACAATCATGCTCTTCCCACAACAAGATTGTGTGGAGTCACACATCCCAGTGTAGGAAATGCTTGTTTAGCAGAGTTTTTTCCCCTAATATGTAAAATAGACAAAGCTTCACACAGACATGCTAAATATACATCCATGGACCCAGGGAGCACCGCAGAAAGGCATCAAATGCTAAACTTAATGCTTGTGCTCCTGCACCACCTTGTACTATTATTGTATAGTATTATTATGAAGGTCACATACTAGCTTTCTTTTCTGCTGCCCATTCCTGCTGCATGCTGTGTGGCTTGCTTTGCTTATTGGAAGTTGCTCCACAAACTGAATACCATGGCCCAGGGGACAGAAAAAGGTCTAACACAGCAGCAAAGAATCAAAAAGAGGGATCCAGGTCCAGATAGCAAAAGAAAAAGAGGGAAAATAATAATTAAAAAGTCCCTACCAGTGCACGCATAAACAGAATGTACAGGGGGGACCGCTGAAGGAAAAGCTTCTCTGCAGTGTATGAGGCCATCTAGTGGGCTCAGGCATTGTAACAGCTTAGCTTTTTCCATGGCATTTTGTCCTGCTTGTCCCCGACAGGACACTTCCCATGCAAGCTGCCAGCCAGGTATGCGCCCAGATACTTCAACAGTATTCTTCACTGCAAGGTGAAAGGAGAAAAACCTTTGCAGGAGAGGAGAGAGTGACAACAGAAAGGGCATGGCTGATGCCAGGGAGCTTGGCATGCTAGGTTTCTATGGGAAGTCAGAAATCCAGTTATACTGGCAGTGGAAGGGCAATGCGGTGTGCAAGTTTTCACTGAATCCTGTCCTCAGCTGCACAGCTGGGGATGACAAGGGGAACTGCTCAGCCAATGGGCACCGCAGCTACTGGAGTGGTGAGAAAACCTTGTCAGGAGCTGTGAGATATAGGCTGCTCAGTATTACGTGGTGTCTTCCCTAACAAAAAACTGCTGAGAGGCAAGGAAATGGGTAAGTGCTGTGCTAAAATAATTTCAAGTTCTCAGAGAATGGATGCTTGTATTTTATATGATACTGGACTGGCAGTCCGGGAAAGGAAACTGCTGCAGTGCAAAGCATTATACCTACCAAGTCCTGCCACGGTGCTTTGCCTCCGAGCAGACCAGACTGGGGATGAACACATGACCAGCCGCACTGCCCATCCACTCCTCTGCGCCTCATGTGAGGCTGCCGGGTTATGAGAGCAACAATAAATACCTGGGATTTTTGATAGCTTTTTGTGGCCACTCAGAGAGCCCTTGAACATACCTGAACCTACGTCTGACTCCAAAACCCATAACCAGTGTCACACTGTCCTGGTACAAACTATGCTTGCTCAGCCTTGGATACAATGCTGGAGAATGTGAGCACAGGATGGTATTTCGACATTTCAGGTGCCAGCATGTGATTCCTGCCTCTGCAGTGATGTTTTCCACTTTTAGTATTTTTCCACAAGTGTTTATAGCAAGTTTGTCCTGTTGCATTAGAAGTACCTCAGAAAATTGGAAGGAAAAGGTTGGAAGACCCTCACCTAGTAAACATTAGTTTAATCTCATCAAATGCTGGGAGCCAGGTGAACACATGATCCACCGGTTTTTCTGTCTTCAGCTGACTGAATGCATTCACTTTCTCATCTCTTGAAAAATTGTTTGACCTGCTTGGACCTTCCTCAAGGGAGAGCCCTTCATGTTCACCAGTCTGTCTCTGGAACAGCTATAAATCTTGAGCTTGGTAATTGTAATAATGACAAACTGTTCCACATTCTCTGAATTGTCACTGAAGCCTTGATCTGCAGATTTTAGGACACCAAATTACTTTTGAGGGTGACATTATTAGTCCTGGTGAAAATAAGTGTGCACATCTGGAAACATTTGCTATTTCAGTAAGTGTGTATGTGTCTACATAGGCTATATACAGGAGAAACAAAATATAAATAGCTTTGTAGCCATGCAGCCCAGTAAATACAGTAGCACCATTTCTAGGAACAGATCCCAAGCTTTGTAACAGCTTTGCAAGAACTTTAGGACTTGCCACGGTCCCTCTGTAGATGCCCCCTTTGTCTTCTGCATGTCTGTGTAATTGTATGGTGTAGCTATGATCTACAGACAGCAGCGCCAAGCAGTTTGTTCCGTAGAAGGAAATGCATATGACCCCAGTGAAGTCATTCCATGCAGAGGAAGACAGGCTTGATGCCACAGCTGAAGGCTGGAAAGAGGGTACTGCAAGGAGGAGGATGGGATGGGATGATGAGACAGAGCAATGAGCAAATTCACAATTGTCAGATAAAGACCTTGAGCTGGATAAAACTGCTCTAGGAGCAGCAAGGAGAACAAAGAAGAAGTATCAAAAGAAGCACGGCTAGCAGGTCAAGGGAGCTGACTCTGCCCCTCCCCACCTGAGCACTGCATCCAGCTCTGTGGGCCGCAGCATCAGAAGGATGTGTACCTGCTGGAGCACGTCCAGTGGGGAACCACAGAAATCACCAGTGGCGTGGAACACCAGTACTGGGAGGAAAAGCTGAGAGAGTTATGGTTGTTCAGCCTGGAAAAGAGAAGGCTCTAGGGAGATCTTGCCTTCTAGTTCCTAAAGGAGGTTTGTAAAAAAGATGGGGACAGACTTTTTTTTAAAGTCGGGCTCATATCCATAGGACAGGGGGCAAACTAAAAGAGGATAGATTTAACATAGATATAAGGAAGAATTTTTTTTATGCTGTGGGTAGAGAGAAACTGGAATAGATTTCCAAGAGCATCTGTGGATGCCTCATCATTCCAAGTGTTCAAAGCCAGGCTGGATGGAGCTCTGAGAAACTTGACCTAAGTTGAAGAGGTCTCTGCTTATTGCAGGGTGGTTTGGACTGGATAACTTTTAAATGTCCCTTTCAACCCGAAATATTCTGTGCTTCCATGGTTCTACCTAACATATGTAATACATATATAGCAGATTTGACATGGAATTACAGGCCCATGAAAAAAGACCAAGGTATAAAGGGTGTTAGCAAAAAAATAAGAATTGCTTCAGTGGACTCCAAATTGAGGAGAAGTAAACCACCCATGTCTACATCACATTCCCCCTGGAAAAGGGAAGAAACCCTCACAATCAGCATAATATTTACCTTGATGAAGAGTCTGAGATGCTAATGACTTGACTTATATTTTAACTGTGTCTGGGATGGATCTGAAGAGGTTGTAGAAGAGTAACTCCAAGAACAGAAAAAGGGGCAAGTACTAGGAAGACATAACAGTTGTAACTATTACTCTGCAGACTTTTTATGTAACACTGTTCCTTTTTCTCCTCCTACAATATTTTGACTGACATTAAAATTAGTCAGCTGTTAGATTGGCAACATTTTATTTACCTTAATAACAAAGTTTTGGCTTTGCATAAAATGTCTGCTTATTTTTCATCTTGACAATTGAGTGCAACTTCATCACATTGTAGATGGGAGATGGATGCTAGCTATTTCCCAGCTCAGTGCTTTGTGCACTAGACTGTCTTTCTTGTGGTGGTTTTTTTGGTTTTTGTTTTCCTTTTCATTGATCAGATGGACTTTGGACAGAATATTCAGAGGAATCTATTTTCAAGGGCTAATTTCTCCATGGCTAATTTAAGGACAGAAATAATTTCCTAGGCCCCAGATTGAAATTTGTTTTAAAAGATTCCCAAATGCTGTAACAATACAACAGCATATGTGAGTTTAATGTTACTGAATGTGGCAGCACACATTATTTCAGCCTATAGGAGAAAGACCAGACCACCCTGAAATATCACTTTTGGATCAACACTGGGTTGCTGGGTCTAGGTCTAAACCAGAAGACTAGGGAAGAGATGCAGGACAGTGCCAGTGGGTAGGGGAAGAGGAAACTAGTGGGTAGTGCATAAAAAAAATAGAAAGCTTTTCAGGAGAGAGGCAACATACAGCTTTTTAGCTACAGTTCAATTAAAAACACTTGTTTTTCTTAATAGATTCTATTTTCTTAAAGTAATGCCTCCCTGAACTTTCACTTCCAAAATGACGGTAATTTTTTAGAAAAACAAGATATTTTGAAACTGCAAAGTTAAGTGTTAAAATATAACATCTCTGCATTAGAAAAAAGTCCATATTTTTCTGTCCATTGAATTCAGCAGATGATTTTGCTGTACCCTTTTTCATATTATGGAAAACAATGGCTTGGCTTGAATTAAAGTTCTCATTTCCTGCTCCTTACAGTATCCTCAATCTAGGAAGCATGTTATACAGATGTGAGACTTTCAGGTATGCCAACTCATACAAAAAGGCTATGTCACTCTTTAAAATAACATCAGGCCGATATTTCAAAAACCTAAGGCAACATGTGAAGACACCAAACATTTCTTATGGAGGTTTTCCTCACTTGGAGAGTAACTGCTATGTCCTTGTAATTATGCTAGGATTTGTTACATTAAAGCAGCTTTCTAGTACTGCATGTTGTATTCAAACATTTCTAGTGTTGCATTCTAGTATACAAAAGAACATATCTTTTGTAACATTGCCAGTCTTTGGATTATCTCAATGGAGGATGATATATTTTGTTTCAAGATTAAAGACTGGAAACTATGATATAACAGTAGTATTATTTGCATGTAAATAAAACCCAGATTTTTTTTCTCAAAATTATTTTCTTCCTCTTCCACTTTTTAATTTTTTTCACTCAGAAGGTTCTATTGCTTAAAATCTTCCAGGCCATCTGTCAGTTCCTTAAGCAGAAAAAGGTTTTCTGCTTCTTTAGGAGTCTGAATGCCCACAATTCCTGAATACAACTGTCTGGGATACTGTTATCCTATACATATGACACTAGCCCCCAGTGGATGGACACACATGTGCATAAAAACTTGGTGGCAGATTTTAGGAATACAGACCTCTCTGGCATTGCTACTGTAATTTTAAGAAAATCATTTTTTATTCTAGATAAACATGCTTTCTTAATACTTTTCTTGCTAGTATTCATTGTAAGATAAATATATGTAAGCCACCTTGCTATCACACCAGAAACAAAGGATGCATGAAATGTGGTCTTTCGGACCATTTATTTGCAGTATTAAACAAATAACCTTTAACATGAATCCATCCAAAGTTTTCTCCTGCAGTCCATGCATACATCAGCTTTTGCCTGGGAAAGAAGACATTTTTCTTTAAAATATGGCAAACAGAGAAAGCCCATGGTTTCACTTTCCATTGGTTACATCCACTAAACTTCTTTCCCTGAAGCACCTCTTTGTGGATACTTTGGAAATAGGAAAATATAAATTACTTGATAAACTAACGGCATCTTCTGTAATTTTAGTGAGATGCCAGCTACCAAATTAAAGAGAAGGCACTAAGCCCTCACTCTGTGGTGCAGGTGAATATGCATGACAAGGTCAGTAGAGCATTCTTTACCATCCAGCTAGCAGATCATCCTTATGACTTCTGCAAGTTACAAAACTAAAACATTTCCACTGGGTGTGGCATCAGGATAACCTCACCTGGCATGACTTCTCACATGATGCCATGGAAAATACAATGAAAATGGCAATTTCTGCATATGTTCTACTTCCAGTTCTCACCTACATCTCCTTGGTCTAAAAACAGCTAGACAGATCATACATCGGTATCCTGTGGCAAGAAGGAGGCTATTAATAGCTCCCACCAAAGCTAATCACAGAGTCCAAAATATGACAATGACCCTTCCAGCTGTAAATGCTACAGTAGGGAAGAAGGTGTTCCAGATGTGGAGTCAGCCTATGAGGTGGCAATCTGTGGCTTCTGAGTGTTTACTCTCCAGTGGACACGGTTATCTAGGAGACAGCCCTGGGCTGTGAGGGACAAGAGCACAGGAAATGATGCATAGCAGGCAGAAAGCTCGTGTTAAGACATAGACATTAAGAAGAAAGTTACAGTGGTGATGTGAAACCCAAGCCTACTGCAGGGCTGACGCAGTGTGGGGTCATGGTGATTCCCCAAAGGATGGAAGGAAATGTTTATTAATGAGAAATTTAAAGGCATACATTGAATACAACACATTTCTAGAGGTCTGCCAAAATGAGCTCTGCTGAACACACTTCTGTGTGATGTTTGTTGATATTCTGGTCCCTGATTTCCACCAGACTTTTATCTTGAATATAGTCACACTATTTTTAAAGGAGGATATAGCCTAGTGCGATTCTGGATAGCTTAAGGAAGCACCTTAATACAGTTAATTTTAGTTGTGGATTACTCATGTTGTCTTGGCTCATTAAAAACATTTTTAATTAAGGAGTGCATTTAAAATATGTTTAAGCCTGGCAGAAGCCTTTGCTGACGTTGCTTCTTGACCCGGGGCCGTGTGCAGCACACCATGCCGGTGCCGTCTTTGCCAGCTGCCAGGCAGTGGGGTATGTCAGCAGGGCACTGCAGTGTCCCTCAGGGTGGGAGCAGCAGTGTTTTTTGGTGAGTCTGGATGCTCAGCACATCGCTGCAGCCTTTCCCATGCCACACTGACCGGTAGCTGACCTGTGTGTCCCACATCCAAAAATAGAAGCAATATACAGCCTCTTTCTAGCTGAGGAAGTGAGGGATGTAAAAGTACTTTTCTGTGTTTCTAAAATTGTGTTTCTTTTCTGTGTTTTCTAAAATTGAGCCTTCCCAGGGATAATTCCTAATGGTTGTAAACAGCTGTCCACTCTCTGGGGTGGGATCTTGACATTATTCCATGAAAACTTGGTTATATAAGCCCCAGTACTTTAGTTAACTATTTCTATTTTGGACTCTCCAGTCAGGTTCGAGTCTCCAGTATTAAAAAAAAAAAAATTAAAAATCATGCAAAAAACTTTGACATTATGATTACATTTCCATTGAGAAACAGTCAGGCTGATGCTGGCCCTTTCCACATGTCCTCAGAAGGGGCTGTACTGAGAAACCCAGTATTCCATGCAAGAAATGCTCTAGGATTTTGTTATTCCAACTTAAAATGAGCAGTGATGGAGGGTGATGTGTTTAGATAGAAAACCACTACGCAGAAATAAACAAAGACATGTAAGAGGGAGTCAGGCAGTGGTACTCAAAGGAAAGGTGACCTGAATAGCACTTAGGACAGGAGCCTCTAGAGAAGGCCAGCACCATCCCATCACAGTAAATGCCCAATGCCATTCTTGGTTCTCCTGTTGGCTTGCAGACTGTGGGACACAGCCTTGTAAAGCAGCACCTCCTCTTTTCATGTTTGGGATACCACACATTCTCCTCATGCTTGACACGAAACATGGCAGGAGAGCTACTCTATGTTCTGCTTTTGAGGCAGGACAGAACAGGAAGCAGAAGTCATTGCTGAAGATCAAGCCGACGAAGATGACTTCTCTGGAGGGAGGAAGCCTTGCCATGCTTGAGTGGCTGCTGAGTGGTCCTGTGTGCTGCTGGAGACCACAGAGCTATCACGGCACAAAGTCGGGAATGCCAAACATGTGCAGGAACTGGAAGGCAGCCTAGTGAATAAGGGCAAGAAGGAACAGGAGTAGAGAAGGCATTTTGACATCTCCATGCTGCAATTGCTGATTGATGGGATCAATCACAGCTACACTATTGCTAAAAGGAGAGGGAACAGACCAGCTAAGAAGCACCATGGTCCCTGGCCGTGGTGACCAGCAACAGCAGGGAGAGGGTGGGACTGCCCTCCTGGCTCCAGTACTGACACCTCCTGGGTCCCTTTCCACGAGGTGGCCGTCCTGTCTCTACCAGTGACAGGCCCCGGGGCAGGACCACCTGGTGCTGCTTGCGTAGAGGATGGGTACCAGGGGGTGCTGTGGCACGGCTGCTGTGACAGCACAAAGGAGCATGAAGGAAGGGAACAACAGCTTGCCCATGACAAGATTAGTGATATCCTACAGATTAGGAAAACAGTTTAATAAATTCCCTGTTGCCTTGGATGTTTAACATGGTGTACCAATAGCAGAGATTGTAAGATGCTTTTGGCAATTCTTAGCAGAAATCTGGAAGATATGAAATGAAGAGATACAACAAACCACCGAAGGGAAGTACAATACTCTTAAGACACATTTGTATGGAGCAACTGATGTGACAGAAAAAAACCATATTTGATTCTCCTTGCAGATACAATGTGATAAATAATTGTTAAACAATTATGAAGCATTTATATGCAGTATTGAGTGGTTTTTTTGCTTCACTCTGGGAATGATGTTTTATTTCCCTGACTACAGATTATTTTTCTGCCTTTGCTTAGAAGTATATACCATTTTGACATTTGTGGGTGTTAAAGGACACTGGAAAATTATGGCATATGCTTGATCATTTCCCTGAGAAGTATTACTCCTTTGGAAAACACTGACTTAATTAAATGTAAAATGTTTATGGGAATGAATCTATTTCATTATAATCTGACAGGAAATTATCTCAATATTTTGTTCCCATGAAGCAGAAACATTTGCTTTTTACATTACCATTCAACAGATAAGAACAGATAAAAGTGTTCCAGTGTCAATGTTGAGAATGTTTTAGTCTTATCAAAATAAATGTTTCCAGGAGGTCAGACAAATAATATTAATTCCTCTCTTTCATAGTATTTTTGATAAACTTATTTTTTTCTCTGTATTTGAGGCAGTGTTGAAATTTCAAAGTCTCAGAATTTTGTCTAAGACAGAAATTTCTAGTTATGAGCCATTCAAGTCATCACTTTATGCTACTTTTATAGCTTCAGCTTCTCATCTAGGGTGCATGGAGTCTAAAATTTATGCCTTCTCTTCCTCTTCACAGATGTCTATCCAAACTCTAATGACAAAGCATGAAAATCCGGAGTCTATTTCAGACTAGTGAAACAACGTAAAATTATTTGGAGAGCAAAACTGAAACTCTGAATACAAACCAGAAGATATATTTATGCCTTCAAATAAGAATTCTGAAACAAGTGACTCCAAAACAGAAATATTTTGCCAGCTAGTGAGAAGAGGGGGAGTGGAAAGAAAACTCCATCATCATTTCAAGCAGTTGTACCGGGAGCTGGCTGGCTGCTTTGCACCGGTAGTCCATCCAGTTCTGTGCCTGGCATTAGCTGTTTCTAGATATTTCATGGAAACAGACGAAAAATTCAGTGTTGGGTTATATATAGGAAAGTTTCTTCCTTACCTATAATGCAAGAAGCTGGCTTTGTTCTACACCATAAGAGCCAACAGCCTGTCCCAAGCACTAACTTAGTCTGTTAATCCCCGGAGACTCTACCTTGTATTTTCCAAAATACACCACTGTATGAGTACACAAGTGCAACAAGATGACTGATCATAATGCAAAAAATTTGGTGTTCCCCCATACCCAGATTTTGAATGTCCTGGTTTTGGTTTCATAATCTGTCATTTGCTCTAGTGAAAAGCAGTTCCTGATCTCACTTCTCTGTTTCACTTCCATATATACTTAGCACTTCACTCCTCCAAGAGAATTACAGAAACAGAAAATATTGCAGCCCTCCCTCTTACATCAAGTATCTCAACAAACTGATCAAGCTGCAACCTCTAATTGTCCAGGAGCAGAGATCCCCTATGGCAGTTGACAATCTACTCTAGTGCTTCAACGTGCTCACTCTTGAAAAAGGTCTGCAGGAGAAACACTTGATTATTTTCTTAAATGTCTGGCCTTCTGGCATTTTAATCCCACTTCTCTTGTGTTTGGAATTTATTTCCCTCATCTTTACAGCTATTTTCAAACTAGTTGAAGACATTATCATGTCCCTGTTCAACTTCCTTTTCCTAAAATAGTTTTCTTTAGCAAGTTGTGGATCTTTGTTATCAGAAAGAGGGAGAAAAGCCTATGACTGGCTGGATGCAAGTGCTGAACCCCAGTGGCCCAGGAGAAGGGGTTCGGGCAGGTCCTTGGCTGCAGACTGTGTTGGCTGAACTACCATTGCTCCTGGTGACTGTCTCTGACCTCACCTCACAGACCTGAAATGAGGGACCCTCCATGGCCTCTCCAGTGCTTCACTGTCCTGCTCACTGGAAGGATTTCCCTAATGAATTTCCATTGCCAATACTTAATTGCAGTAGTTGTTGTCCCCTCTACCATGAACACAAAATCCCATTATTCCTTTTCATTGCAATGGCTGATGAAGTACTGGAAGACCTACTCTCTGCATTAGACCGAGCACTCTTTCCTTGTAGACCATGCGCCCCAACCACTTCCATCTTCTCCTCCTGAATTTCTGGTAGTCTGAACTGTACTTCCAGTGCAATTGTACTTTCAACTGCACATTAATCCAAGTGAGGCCTTACTAATGATCAGCAGAGTATTCTTTCATGTTTCATTACCTACATACCAAAGCGTCTTTACAGCACAAAATCCTTGACTTATGTCCAGCTTCTTATTCAACCTAATTCCCACATGTTTTTGAGAGAACTGGGCTGACTGCCACAGCCCACCCTGTCTCCACAGTTGGCTATGCCTGCCCAAAGGTAAAATTTTGCATTTTCCTTCTATTGCTTTTTTAGGATCATTTCTGATTTGCAATTACCATACTGTTCTTCACCATGTGCCCCCAGGTTTGATGCTGTCTTCAAGTTTAAAAAATAGAGTGTCCACTCACAAACCTTCTCAGCACCTACAGTGTTATGAGAAGAATGAAATGGTATAAGAACCAGCATAGAGTCCGTCAAAACATTTCCCTTCAATTTTGTCTGAACAATTTCTTACCAGTGTTGTGTCTGTCTTAGACAAGTTTTGTCCAAGTCATATTTCTACTACTGGATTACAAAAGCATCAAAGTCTCCTTACTGTTAAGGTAAATGACATCCTTAACTGACATGGTCTGCTAGATGCCTGTCAAGGAAGCTGGGTATCTTGGCAGGCCTTATTTGACAAATTCAAGTTGTTTATAAATCACCGTGTATTCTCCTAGACAATCCCATGTATTCCTCTAAGGAATGAAATTAGGTTGGTATCCCCTAACTCCTCTTTTCCCTGCCCCCTTGGTGAAGTTAAGAATGACATTTGTTTTTCTTTGATTGTCTCTTTTCAAGATCTCAAAGGGACAAGACTCTGAGATGGTTTCAGCCAGATGTCCAGTTTGGGGATGGATCTCACCATGCTCAGATGATCTGAAACCAGTCTGATTTGCCTCAGTATTCTTCAACTTGTTTTTCCTGATTCTGCTCCAGATGTGTACCTGGTGCAACTGCACTTCTTGCTTAATTGCAGCACACCTTTTCAGTGAAGACTGAAGAACAGAACAAGACTCTTGTCTCAGTGTCATCCACCATCTTTCCTCTCTGTAGAACAGGAGATTAGCATTTTCCTTTGCTTTCTCTCTACCAGTAACACTACCACAGAGTAATTTCTTATTATGGTACAGAGCACATGATGCCTCTGCCTTTTTGGCTTTTGTCCTCACCTGCTTTTGTAACTCTTTCAAGTTATGCTTAGCAATCTGAACTAATTTCCATTTTCTGTCACCTTTTGTCTTTGATTAATACCAAGGAAAAGCCAGTGATTTAGTGCAGTGAGGCAGGTCCTACACTGCCTATCTTTCCCCTGGGCCAGTTTGTGCTTTTATGGTCATTCACCCCGTGTAACTCCTCTATCCATCAAAGCTTTCAGCTCTGAAATCTTGGGTTTATTGAAATCTGCCTAACCCAAATGCACTCTTTTAAATTTACTTTTCCATTTATAAGTCACAGACTTTGTAATTTCACGGTCATCCTAGTGGGTCCCTAACCTTTATATTTTGTGGGGTCTCATTGCAGACTAACCACTCTGCAGAAATTCCTCATCCTGAATAGTTGGCTGAAAGAGATATTCCTGCTCCAAGGATTTGCTTCCCTGTGTAGGGTGAGGTTAAGATGATTAATACTCTTTTTAAAATAAGCATAGTTTTTAAATGACTTTCTCTTCTTAGAAGTGTATCTTCCGCTGGACTTGTCAGGGAACATTACTAGTTAAATGAATTTGAGAGTGGCGATTGAGTCTTAGAATTTTTTCCAGTATCATTAGGATAACCTAGATGCTTTTGGTTAGGAGAAAATTAATATGCAAAAGCTATTCTTCTCTCAGTCAAATCACAGCTTCTTTTAAGATAAGCAAACAGCGAAGCTACAAGAATGCTAATCAATGTGGGACACAAAGAACAAAGACTTTCGCTCTCTTCTGCAAATCTACCCTCCCACTTAATTAAAAAATAGTCTTCCTAGGAGGATAATGAGGAAAAAGAGGGGAGCGGGGAGCAGAAGTAGTGCGAAGCAGAGGAGAACCTGTGCTGAAACAGAAGGTATAATTTTGACACTTTCTGATTCCTTCTGGAATTAAAGAATCACCCCATCACCCTGTGACCTATTTTTCCTGGATTAGTAGGACTGACCTGTGTAGTCTAGCCCTCTCCAGCCGTGCTCACACAGGTTGAGCAATGCCTGAGGACCATCAAGGCCCGTGCTCAGTGAGCAGGGATGGCACAGCTGACACGGGTCCGCAATACCACCGAGTAAAACTCCTGTGTGCGGGTTTGCAAATCCTCCCATTTGCGACCCCTGGGATGAAAGGAGGCAAAGAAACTAGGGCTAAAGCCTGGAAAAGTTTCTTGCACTCCCCAGCTCCCTCTCTGCTGGAGGGGCAAGAGCATTCCTGTCTGCTGCCTGGGAGAGAAGCAGGTAGTGAGGAAAGGCGGAACCACACCACTGATGAGTCAGAGGAAAAGGAGGGTTTTATCATGGAGCCATGTCACTTTGCTGTTCAGAGTTAAAAGAGGAGAGTGGGAACCCAGATGTTGCCTATCGACCTGGCTGCCTGCCTTGAAGACTGTATGGCAGGTCACTTTACTGAGATGTGACAGGAGAGGAATCCGCAAAAAAACGTTTTTTCCCAGAAACCCTTTGCCATATTGAAAAAGCTACCAAACTCTTAAAAACACAACAATTAAATAGAACAGAAACTAGAGGCTTGGCAGTAGGGGAAAAGATAGATATGAATAGCATTTAAGAGAGAGAAAGCTGTGGGAGCTGTTAAACTCCAGTAACTTTATTAGCCAAGACAGCTTTAAATCCTTCAATTCATCATACCAACAAAGTCCACCTAACTGCAGCAAAAAAAGGAATGCCTCTCTGTTGGTTCCCCTTCCTTTCATTTGTCCTAGCTGATGGGGGAGAAGAGGGACAATTAATATTTTATCACCTAATGAATAACTGGTGCATGGTCCTTAGGCTAATATTTCTCACAAACAATATACACTGTATGAAATGAGAAGTGCAGCTAACCACTACAGAGGAGCTACTTTATTAAAAACAAATTTTTAACAGAATGCAATGAGAGCTGCTGGAGTACGTTTGGTGACTTTGAAGGCAATGCTTTATTACTTCACCTTGATTCTCCACGGGAAGCTATCCTCTCTGCCTGCCAAGGTTTCCCAGTTCTTCATTAAAGTTTTCATCCAGCAAAAACTGGACTCCCTTTCTCCAGGAAAATCTGGAGAATATGGATTTTTCAAAACCTTCATTATGCAAACCCTCTCAGAATAGTCTCACAAACACACGATTCAGCCTCCCTGGGGCAAACAGACACATTAACACACTTTGTACACTCTGGGCTATTTCCCAGCTAGCATTCCTCCCATGGCAGACACAAAACACTATTATTTGTTTTGAAGACACTTTCCTATGAAGAAAGAAAATCCTTCAAAGAATTACATAAGATTGGACCGTGTTCAAAAGACACGTGGTTCAGATGAAAAAAATCATTCCTTCAGAAATATTCAGCTCTACAAATTGTTCTCAGCACATAGAACAGCATAAACTTTTCACCAGTAAAATCGTAAAACAAGAAAATTAGGTAAAACTAAGATGTTCCATGTCCTATTTTACTGTCTAGTTACTATCAGGAAAAGCTTCCATTACCAAAAAAATCAGATTAATCCAACATATATTTGTATTATGGTTAATTTGTCCCAAATATCTAGGGGCAAAATCAGTGTATTACTGGGTACTACAGCTTCTGAGAATCTCTCTATATAAATTTTTGCAAAAAAAAACCCCTCACATATTTAACTTTTGAAAGAAAAATATCCATATTATATGGATATTTCCAATAATGATTGTTTTTTGAATGAAGGTTATTCCTATTTAGAGAAAGGAGTTTGAAAGCCCACTTGCAACCCATTTTCAGCTTAGTTCATGAACAGTACTTTCAGATATCTATATATCCAACAAAGCAACAAGCAGTTCAGTCAGAGATTACTAAACACAATCTACCTCTTCCCTGACCAAACATTAGCTGTCAATATTTCTTTCCCTTATTGCACTGAATCCTTTCCAGCTCAGCAGCAGGTAAAGCAAAGGCTAATGAGGAAGGAATCACCTTTCAGAAATGCTGGGTCATTGCATCAGGTTTTTCAAATGTCTTCTCTTTTGGGAGATGAGGTGGCTCAGTGGGGGCTGCTAAGATGGAAAAATATCAATGTATTACTCATCTTATTCAAGCTGCCAGTATGATGCAGTCTGTACTGATGCAGTAAGTGGTAAGACAAGCCACCTAATGAAGCTGGGAAATGATTAAATACCACCACTCTTAACAAGAAAAAAGACGTTTTCAGGATAGGTAATTTTGCAGCTTTGCCCTACAGACACTTCATATGGCAAAATAAGCACTGGGAATAAGGATGGAATATCAGGCACCCTACTTTGCTTGAGTCATCATGTTTCACAGTCATTGTTGATCTGTTAATCTTCCAAAAAAAAAGCTGTATTATCTTGTTTGCAATTGAGGCAAGTCAAGAACAGCTCCACTGAAGCAACCAAGGTTGTGATTTAACCGTGAAAACCCAACAGCTTTATGTGTCCGGTGCCACATAAAGCCAACCTGGTACCCAAGGGAGGTCTGGTGGTGTTTGGTGGAGGGCCTGATAATGCACAGCCCCAACAAGGAGCTACCTGTAAGAGTCATCCTGTTCATTAAGCGTCTTCATTTGTCACATGCCCCATTTAAGCAGGAGTTTTCACTTTCCAAGAACCACAGTGCATTCTCCTGGCCTCCTTTTGCACTCCAGAGGGAGAAACTCTGGCTGTTCCATACTCCTTCTTTGAAATGCCTGAAGAATGAAGCGACTGCCTACAAAATGCAGTGCAATAGCAGCCTTGCAAAAAGTAATGTGTAGTAACTTATACTGCAGGCAAAAAATCTGTTTGGTCCTGGGATCCATGGTAGCCTTGGACACCGTAAGCCAGGACATCAGGATGTGGCTCTCATGAGTGCTGCTAATTGTTTGCAGGTATCAAAGCATTTGTCAGCTATTACATTCCCATTCTGAAGTGGGGGAAAAGTTGAGGCATGGATGAAGAGTTTACATGGTGGACAATAGTCTGATTTGGCAATATTTTCTGTTCATGCACTGTAAATTTTAAATGAAAGCATTTAACGAGCCAGTGTAACACAGCGTCTCTCTGCTACACCTGAGGTTTTGTATTGCCTTAGGCGGCATCATTTAGATTATACCAATCCCTGATAATTGAAGGTCTCTGAGTAGAAACAGTGTATTACAAACATTACGAAAAAAACAGCTGGTAAGAAGAATACAAGTTCTCAAAACTTGTTTGTATGAAGCAGACTTCAATTACTGGAACCTGTTTTCAATTCATCCTTCCAGGGAATCCGTACTGTTTTCAGCGACTGCTGTCCAGATCAAGCTGGACTCTTTACCTGACCTTTGATGTTACACATGCATGAAAGAACCTTCCTGATAGCCTCAACGGGGTTAGGAAAATAGGATGAGTTTTCTGTGACATAGCTTCAATATGATTGATGATTCGCATTTGTAAAGCTGATTTTAAGTAGCAAAGAGCAGAGAATTACACGGAAATTTTGAATGTAGGGTGGTTGCTCCTGAAATTACATGTCTAAAAGATGATAAAAGGAGTGTTGACCACTGCTGCCTGCCTGGAAGACTATAAAATGTTGCCCATAGCCTTAAAACTGGGCTTTCAATGACCATATGTGTGACATAACAAGGTACATCAGATGTGATGGTTACTTCCAGCCTTTGGCAGGCAGAAAATTTTATATTGTGCCTAAGTGAAAGTACAGTTATTTCACAAGAAGAAAACAGAGCTGAGGATCACCATGTTCTTGGCATGGTGACACCCTGCAGTTCTTCACATCTCTCCCCAGAAGGTGATTCCAATGGGGTAAGGATTCAAAGGCATGAGGCATTTCCCTTGCATGTTTTGGGGCATAATCAGGGTACACATGCAAACCCTGTGATATCTTCACTTTTTTCTCCTACTGCAACATTTCCTAAAGTCAGAATGATGTTATTTTGGCTTTTATTTATTTTCTCAGCTGAAAATCCTATGGCATCAAAACTGGACTGCCAGTGTAACAAATATGAACAACTCCCCTGCATCAGAATCGATATCTTATTGCTGGGCATAACTTCTGACAGTGAGCTGGATTGTCCTTGCAGGACCAAATCAACGGCTAGCCCCGTGCAACCCCTCTGGAAGAGCGTTTGTAGGGTGAACTCACTACTCTGGTTTCCCGACCTGGGTGCTTCAAGCCAGATGAGATTTACACGTTCTGCTCTACTGGTGACACATTGTTGCTCTGCAGCACCTGATGCCTGGAATGCATTTCTAAATTTAGGAATCTTCTGCCTTTCTGGGCTTATTCCAGGTGTGCGAAGCCACAAAGATCAGAGGTCATCAGACAAGTCAGAAAACCCTTACCCTTTTGCTGTAACTTAGTAGTACTTCATATTCCCCTTCTATGCTTCTGGAACTAAGAGCTTCGTCTTCAACTGAAAGTCTCAGCAAACCTTACCTGGATTACTAAGACTGTTCCTTTATCTAATGGACCTACAGAAAAACATCTTACTGCAAACCAGACTGCCAGCCCATTTCCTGATTGCAAAATGAGTTCTTGGGAGGATCACCTGTGTGAAATTCACTGTCCTGATTAATAAGTACTCTTACATATAAAGAGCAGAAATGCGTCTAAAGATGGACTCATACCAGGAAACAGTATTTGCAATTTTCTAATTGTGTTTTTAAAAATGCAAAAAATTAAAACTGAATGGAAAACTTCTAGGATAAGGCTACAGCTCCAAGACTTAATTAAAAGTTATTTTGTCTGGTCACCTATTTGACTTGAGTGTTACATGTTCCCCCATCATATGCTTACATACTACCAGTAATCCATGTTTACTGGGAATACCTGTCTATTCACACTTTGTGCAGTTAAGATTCTGTAGGCAAGTTCATGTTTCCCAAATGGGTTTCCTACAAATGAAAAGTTCTTTAAATAACCCAGCAATAACTCCACCATTTAGGACATTTTCCCTGAGCTACAACCAAAGATGTCAGGGCCTGAGCTGGAATTGCTTTCTCTCTCTGGTATCTGTTTGCAGACAACAAGCATGGTGTTAAAGATCTATGTTACAATTTGAGTCCACCAGTTGGTTATAGACTTATCTACACAACACATCGCTCAAGCTTGGAAAACCTAGGCTCTAGACCATGCTGCTGGTCCTCACTTCCTTTTCTAGTCACTGCTTGCCTTGATGACATGCATGTAAAGTCTTTGCAGCAAAGAGTATAATACTACTGTACAATACCCTGGTGGGGTGATGGAACCCACCTGGAGATGCGGTAGGAATCCTGGATTCCTGACTCACTGCATACAGAGAGTGACAGCAGGAGAAAAAGAAGAAATAAAACAAGCCCTGTGGCTAATGGGCAAGGATAAGAGAAACATCATCACATTAAAGAGATTAATCAGTTGTTTGGGAACTGGATTTTGACAGCTGAATTAAAAAATAAAACTCCTTTAGGAATTATCAACAAGAGCTACCCATTTAATTATGCAGGTGTGCCACACCATAGGCCTGAGGCACCTCAGGCTATGCCTTCAGAAGGACCAGATCTCAGCTGCCACTGCAGAATAAGAGAGAAACGTGAAGAATTCTGAAGAGCAAAAATTCACTCGGTATTCTAAGGGGTACCAGTGAAGTTGTCTTCATGCAGTGAGAAGCAATTCCTGTTCCATAGAGCTCAGCTCACATCATGCTAAATGTGTGGGAAAGATAATTCCACAGATGAACACCAGACTATGAGATGTGGAAGAACTGCTGAAGTACCTTGCTTCGAATAATGCAAGAAGCCTTTGGTAGAGGCAAGAGTTTAACCCAGGGGTAATTCTGCACTTCATGCTCTCATGGCTGATTTCTTTCCTTGAGGCAATTCCCAGGGATACATTCTGCACCACATACATTGTCTAGACGAATGCAGGATGCAAAGACTTGGTCCCTGTGACTCCCTCCACTAGCACTGACGGCAACTTTCCCATTGATGTGCTCGTTTTGCCTAGAGGGCAGGTTTTTAATAAAACCATTTTACTTCAGCATGTTTTCTAGTTGAGAGGTAAGTACAATAACCTCTGCTTGTAGAACTCACTCCATTTAAGTGTCCATACTTTTTGCTGGTAAAAAACAACAATCCACAAAGGGAAGCTTTGCTTGTGTAACTGCATTAGTAAAAATGTTCTAGTACAGAGTTGGCATAATTTAACGAACTTTCACATGGAGGACTAAATGCATTTTCCTGGGAATGGGACAGCATGAAGATGGTATTGCTCTGCTAGGTCTTCCAGACCACTTACAATCTAAAAAACTTTTTCACAGCTTTTTTAAGTTTCAGCAGTTATCCAGTTATTCAGAATCAGCTTCATCTCTTTCAGAGCATCTTTTCCCTGGCAGGTACTTGGCAGGTACCTGGTTTTTGAATTTACTTGCCTCTTAGGACTCCAGTCCTGTAGGTGAATTTGTCCTGATGTAGACTGACAGCGACAGAGAAGGGAGAACAGATCCCTGTTCAAGCCCCAGAAGACCCATGTCGCTGGCACCTAGAGTATTGTCGACAGATTATTTTACATGGGTAGTATCCAGGTGGACCAATTTCAGTATATATCTCTCTTCCACTGTCTCAAAGCTGTGACTCCTTGCATAATAGATAGTCTTCACTGGCTGAAGGACTTCTAAAAAGAAGTATGAATACTGTCCAAGTCTGATTTTAATGCTTTGTAAACTGGAATTTACCTTTCACTCCAAATATTCATTTCTAAACCATTAATGACATTCTAAAGTCATAATCCAATACTCCAGTTGCTTGACCTTGCTGACCAAACTTTGCAACACACAACATGCTTTGTTCTGGAGTCCTAATTGCAGCTCTGGGTATTGATTACATGGAAATCCTCGGTAAAGCTCTTGCTTTATCTGACCTTGAACTAATTTTTTATGTTGCTGGTTTTGCAAAATTTTTGAATTTTCCTTCTTTCCTCCCTCTCCCCCCCTCCTCCATTGCTTGGCAGTACTCCTGACATCTCTGTTAAGCCCTTTTCCCCCTGTGGCCACAGCAGGTCACAGCAGATACCATGCAAATCTTACTTTGGAATGGTTTTAATCCATGTGCATTTGTTGTATGAAGTCTCTCGCTGTCTCCACTTATTAGTCCCTATCTCTCCCCCACAGGTTTTGCTGCCCCTGTGCACATATGCCATACCAAGTCAGTTTTCTACTTTTGAGTTCTTATAGCAGTCTGGTCCTGGGGCCTGGTTCCTCATTATCTCGCACTACAGAGACATATACCATTTCAGCCCACAAACCCGTACTTGTACATGGCAATGAGCATGTTTTACCTTTGTAAAATGCTGGTCCAAGTGCTCTGAATGTTCCTCGTTGTTACTTTGACCACATCCGTCATGTGTTATATTCTTGGATGTCTACAATGCTTTTCTGAACGCGCTGAGCTTCTCTGTTACGGCTTGGTTACCTTTTTATAGTGAGACCATGATACATGTGCAAGCAGATTACATGCCTCCTTGGGGCTTTTCTTTTTTCTTTAACTGCAAATTCTCAGTGAAATTAATTACATGTGTCCCTTTCTTACCAACCAGGATTTCTTACTGCGCGTCCAGTCTTACTTTGCCCTCAATGGACCATCAGCGGGGATTTGCATTACTTTTTGCCTTAGGATTCACATACTGCAGGAGTTAAAATGCCCTACGAGGAGGTGACATGCTTTTCAGACTGCAGATTTTTTAAAATCGAGGCTCAGACTGCCAGTGCCCACTGGGTGACTCCAGACACTTCACCTTGCCCCACCTCCACCTACTCAGCGCTAGCCCAGCTCTGCAGAAGTACGCGTCAGTGCTGACGACCAGCAAGAGGGACAGGGCAGAGCCTGGGGTCATAAACAGGTGATGCACTGGACACATAAGTAATGGTTATTGGTGAATATTTGCATCACGGTAGTGCCCAGGGGCCCAGCAGAGGGTGCCTGGGCAAGAAGCAGCATCAAGGCTTAAATTCCACACATTGCCCTTGAGGTTCTTGACTGAGGCACCTGAACTCAAAAGAGAGAGAGACTTACACAGGCCACAGAGGTGATGCTGTTCCCTCACTGACTGCATGGGGGGCCAAATGAGATGATGATCCAATGTAGGTGACTTATTTAAACTCCTGGAATGCAACAGGATGAACCTGGCCCTTTGGGACAAGGGAATATTGAGGACCAGAACTGCAGCTATGTCTTCCCTGGCTCTGTGACCACAAGTCTGTGAGCATGCGTGTGTGTACACTGCAAGTCCTGACCTCAGAATTTTGCATACACAAAGGTGTACACCGCATGTTCTGGCCTCTTTATGTCTCGCACATAAAGAGTGGTTTGGCAGGGAACAGAGAAGTCCTCCGATTTAATTTGGAGAGAGACTAACAATCCTGTAAGGCAACAAAGCAAATTCATGCTCTTGCCTAACTCTCTGCCTTCTCTTTCTAAATACACTCGTGGTTTGTCATGTCCTTCAGTATTGTGCACATGTAGGTTACCTTCACACAAACTTGTCTTCCTGTTACAGAATTTCCACAACTTTATTTTTTTCTATCTACCAAGTGCTATATGAACCAACTGTATGTAAGGAGCTGTTTCACCTGCGCTTCTCTGCGTTGAGGCTGGTACACAAGGAAAGCAAACCAACCAGCCAAGCTCAACAAAAGTAAGCATAACAAGGAAGGGAGTTTGAGACTAGTCAGTTTTGTTTTACCCCAGGCAACTACCCCATTTGAACCATGATTAATATTTAATTCAGACATAATGAAGTTCACCAGTTCCCACTTTTCATGCTATAATACAGTTTACTGCTTCAGGAAACCCCTGCCAGTTCTACTAGGTATAAAAGAAGTGTGAGGATCTAAGATGGCTTTGCATCTGTGGTGATTCAATACATAAGATAATACATGTGCAATGAAGATATTTCCCTATCTTGTGAACACCATCACATTGAGAGATGTGCAATTTTTAACTTTGAAATGTTAAAGCCAAGGAGGCTCTGGAGTTTTTAATTTGATGATATTTCACTACATCTCATCTAGTATGGCAACAGAAACCCAGCCTTGTACAAAATGTCCATTTTATTGAAAGGCTGCAGTTACTAAAATTGCATTTTTCTTGCTGAACCTGACCTAGAGGTATTGCCCCTTTTAAAGGGGGTGCAGAACGTGATCTAGTGTTAACTCATATAGAAACTAATGGCACTTTACAAGTGTTATCTTGCCTAAAAAGATGCATCCTTTTGTGGTGGTTTTAAGCCCAGGTGGAGATGAAACACCATGAGAAGAAATTAACTCTACCCCAGCTGAAGCCAGGACACCTTGGCAACCTGCTTCTGTTCTCGAGGAACATGTCCCTAAATCTATAGCACATTGACATGGGTGAAGTGTCAGAAGCACTGGAGGTGGAAAATCCCTCGCTATGTACAGGCAGGGTTTTGGGACTTCTTTTATATCCGGCTCTAAAATTAGGCAAATGGGTGTCTTTCTCAAGGTCCATATATGGTACACATATTTAAGGAGGGCAGACACAGGTGATGTGGAGGGAGTCTGTGCTCTAATTGAAGAGTCTTTCCTTTTCTCCATTCTGTAAAATGCATATAAATCATTAAGTTCTAACAAGCTAGCAACACCCAGGAGGTGTGGAAGATCCAGAGATTGCTACTATCAAACCCAGAACACCAGCATTTAAGCAACTGTTAAGACACTGGCATATCATTCTGCTATTTAAGTATGAGTTGAGTCTCAGAGCTGAAGTAGTAAGCTGTGTTATTATTTTTAGTGTTGGCTTGTTGTTTCTTTTTTTTAAGTGTTACATCTGAATATATTATACCATACGAAAAAACCTCAAATCCATTGCCACCCAGCAACTCCTAGCTCATTGCTTTTCTTACATCATCATGCGAGTTCTGAGAAATTCTCTGATCACACTGCAGAGCAGGTTCCTCTGAAAACCCGAGATCTCCTGTTGTTGAGGCTTTTTGCCTGGTTTTGTTTTGGTCTCCGTTTTCCTAAGGAATGTATCACATATGAAAATAAACCCCAGCAAGAGCTCAATGGGAGGTGAAAGTTGTGCTCTTTTGGAAACCACAGTTCTGAGGGGCTGCTGAAATTGGAATCTGCAGACCTTCTTGGAATCTGTGCTTCTCCTGCACTTTCTCTCATTAGCCATCTTTCAGTTCAGCACTCTGAGATGGGAGCTGCTGGGAAGGAATTTTTGCATGCATTTACTACCTGCCCACATCAGCAAGACAACAGCCACCAAGATTATGCTTGTCCCAGGAAAGACCTTATGCCCTATGGGCCAAAGCACAGACTCTCCCATCATTAACACTGGAGCTCTCCCTCCATGCTGGACCACCATGGAAAAGCTTTCTCCTAGAGGTGACACAGCAGTGGCTTATCATCAGCATGCAGAAAGGTGAAGCATTTCACAACCCCAAAGGGCCTCTGGAAACATTAGGATCTTGGATGTGCTGAGAGATGAGTAGTCCTGAACAAAGAACAAGGGATCCGCATACACCTTGGCCTCTGTCCTGCACTACTTCGCCCCCAAGAGCTGTCACAGTGCCAAAGTGCCACAAGTGGCTCTTGTGTGTGCATTTTGGGGATACAGAATCCACTGGTTTAAGCTGTCTGCCTGGTCCACATGTCCAAAACGGCTAGAATAATAATTTGTCACTCCTTGGAGTTGTTTGGCACCTCCTCATCCAAGGTGAACAGATGCCTTGTTGATTACTGGAGGGATATGCCACTTTGCTGAACATTTATTTCACTGGGTTTCTTTACTCCAGGAACCACAACAAGTCCAGTCCTGGTACTTCACACAAGTGTCCCTCATCAAGTAGGGAGATACAGAGTATTTCTTGTGTCCATGCTACCCAAAAGCTTCAGAGCAACAAAAACCCTTCACCTTTTGTAGTAAACACAGGCCACCAGCATGAACTGTAATTTAATCTAATATAACAAAATAATTTTGGGAGCATTTGAAATGCTGTGAAGGAATAGCAGGCTTTGGGCGAGCTGCTCTGTTCTATGAATACCACCTGTTAATATCCAGATGTCAAATGCCAACTTTCCATTCACTGCTGCAATAAAACCAGACCATCATGTGGTAAAAAAAACAAACCATGGGAGGCATGCAACACATTACAGCATTTGTTTTACCTACAACACACTATCACAAATATGTTTGTCAAAGTTGTCTGGGAATCTCTATCAATGGTATCCAAACCAATATATTTCAGGTTTGGGATTTGGAGAATAAGTTTAAGGGAAGAGAAATGTTTTTCATTCATTTTTTACTCCTTTACTATCATTTACTCCAAATCTAAGGTAGCTGCAAAAAACAGGAGATCACTTTTGCGCTTTGTAACAATGGGAAAGAAACTCAGTAATGTCTTCTTTCCTCTAACACTGACCCAGGATCTTTACAGGAACATAAAAAAACTAAAAACTAAAATAACTTTAAAGTTTATGCCTAAAAGCAGTTTGTGTCAAGAGATACCCATGTCCGGCTTCACTCTGACATTGATACAATGATGCCACCAATCTTCCAGCCAGGTTTCAAACACTTGACAATGTCGTCCCACTACTGCCAGACATCCGGTCTTCTTAAGACTCAATGAATGTTGAATAAGGGTTTCAGTCTTCTTGTTAAGTCCATTGGGCCAACCACTTCTTTTTAAAGAAACGCAAGAGACAATGGATTTTTACATGGGGCATCTTGTCTTATTCTGAAGATTGAAGTCAGGCAAGCAGGAGTGCTGGAAATCCAGGACCAAAATTAATTCAGCTCTTCTGACTCCTTGATTTTCACTTTGCATTCTTGGTTACAAGGGTTCTAAACATATTAAACCAATCCCAGCCATCAAATCACTGTTCTGTAATCCACAGTTACACCATTCATATGCCTGCATCTTGTCCTTGTCTTTCACTCCCTGTTTTATAACTTATATGTACATCGTGTACTTCTATGTCCTCTTGATGTTAACTATCAGCACAATAATAGCACTAAATTATTTTCATTGCATTATTTGTTCTGCTTTATTCCTCTTTTTTGATGCTGATATTTTTTCCATTGCTTGACATGAAGTGCACAAAAATGCTGAGTAACGTAGGCATTCTTCTTCAAAATGCTTTTGCAGACGAAGAAGCTCATTAAATCGTTTCACTTACTCATGTCTAACTTGAGTCATATGCACATATCCTTGCAAGCTACAAACTGAAGTATATGATTTCCTGTATCATGATAAAATAACATGGAAGTCTAATAAATAAGAAGGAGTCTGTACACTTATGCATTTTTACTGCCTCAGTTGAAATTAAACACTTCCCACACAAAGGAGAACTGGTTACACTAGCTTAAGAATAAACATTAGAAGCATGTTTACATCTTGCAAAATGTATGATTTTAGTGAGAAAGACACTTAAAACTGAACCAGAGTGAGCAATACCCGACCAAAGCACTTGTGTGATGTGAAAGGCCTTAAAGACTGTCTACAAACTCAGCGCTAGCCCTACTGTTTCTCCAACAGGTGTTGGTCTTTTCTGGACAGCACACATCCTCATGAGCCCGCCAGCTACATGAGCCCACCTACATGAGGTGACATCCTCATTTAGGAATGTTTGCCTGGCCTCAAACACTCTCAGTTTTCTGTTATAAGTGCCGCAGTTCACTCAGCTTGTCAGACCTGCTCTTCACAGCTGGCCTGCAAATAACGATGGATACTGCTCTTTTACCACAGCTGTTCATGTAGTAAAAGCAGAGGTATGAGAAAGGAACCTTTTTGAGTGCTTCAGTGTGTGTAGAAGAAATAGTGGTCTCTGTCATGATTATGGGATGCTCTGCTGCAAGAGGAAAGGGATGTCTGCATTTTCCCCCTTGTTAAAGCAGGGTCATGGGTACTGGCTGCCAGCAGGCACTGGACATTGCCCCTCACAAAGAAGCTTCACCCTGATCTGAGAGGAAATACAAAAGATATATATTTTTAATATATTACATATTTTTCTATATATTTTCCAGTATGTGTGTCACAAGACTTTTCAACAGATATATTGATACTGCAGCTGCTCTGCACTTGCACATATGATGCAGTGTGACACTAACGAATATGCAAGATCCATGGCACAGTGGTTTTACAGTCCTGTGGAATCAGTCTGGGTCTTGAAGTAATTTTCTATCCTCCTGGTGAACCAGTTTAGTCTGTCCTCTGTCATCCTTGTTGAGAGGGTTCGGGCTTTTTTACAGGGTTCCCCTGGATAGTGCACAGTGGACTTCCAAAGGGCCATTGATCCCCTGCAAACATGAACAGATGAAAGATCCCCCTGTAATCCTTCCCCTTTGTTTCTCTCCTGGGAATGCAGAGGGAAAATGTAGTGCACAGGCAGCAAGAAAAATACTTTCAGGATGAGTTCATTCTACTTCACTCCTCAGGATAATGTGCTTGACATCATCTCTCTTCTTCCCCCTTCTACAGCCCTTTACCTTCTCAGCCTATTTTGACGGGCTCTGGATGTGTCATGTTGCCATGGATGTAAACCGTAAGTAGACTAATGACCTCAACCTCTGCTGTCTAATCTCTACAATTCAGACATAAGATTTTCTCACTTAAATTAAAATACTTTTTTACTGTCTTTGAAATTCCCTTAGAAAGACAACAGGGAAGTTAAGCTTGCTAGTGAGGCTGTCACACAAATGTCACTTCAACTCAGGAGACAGCAGCTGACCTGTCATTTGACAGATAGGTGGTCACAGAAGAAGAGAGCTCTGTTACTTTGAAATATTCAAATATTTGATTTCATGGCTGCAGTTAAGGAAATTAAAAAGCAAACCATAGGGGCAAAGGTCCTTCATCCTACACTTTGAACTAATTAAGCAAAGAGGTCTCACTGCCTTCAGTGGTGGTACTCATGTAGCTGAAATTAGCCACTCTCTGATGTGTTTGCTGGATGGGGTCAGAGCCCTTAGCACCTTGCAGCATTCAGCACTAGATTACATGCATATTATAGTACATATTTCTGAAGCACAGTCTATGTATTCTTTCCGTATACAGTATTAATTTATTAAGTAAAAAAATATAAAAAAAGTTTTCTTCCCTTATGTTACCACAAATGTAAAAGAACAATACACATTCTCGGTTTCAATTAACACAAATCACAGGACAAAGACCAGTAGCATGGCAGAACTCTTACATGCATGCTGATCTAGATCTTCCACATAGTAGTCATCTAGCATTGTCCAAGCTTAGGGCAGGCCTGCTTGTGTATATCCCCAAAGAAACATTCTCATTGACTTCCCCAATAAATTTCACAAGAAACCTGCCATAAGGCAAATCAAGCTCACCAGATGCTACATTAATACGCCAGCCCTTGGACTACTGGTCCTGTTCCCTTTTTCTCTGTTGTAGCTTCAGCTGACATATTTGTAAAAGTTGTGTTGCCAAGTTTTACCAGCTTTTGCCAGCTGAAAAAACTCTAAATTTACATAGCCTGAATGGTAGAAACAGCTCTGAAATTTGCTCTGTGAGGATTAAAAGCATTCTCCTTATGAGCTTTAGAGACCTTTGTTTGTAATAAAACAAGGGAAAACACAAAAAAGAGGACAAATGTCAACTCAGACTGCAATGGGAAACTGATAAAAGGAAATAATTCTAACACCCAAACCTTTCTTCTGAAAGCTGTAGGTATTTGATCTGCTGGTGGCATCTGGTGTTGCATTTCAAAAAGTCATTTGCACCAGTGAAGTGAGTGCAAATGGATGCTCTCCCTCTTTGAACTCATTTTGGCTGTAGGAGGTGTAAAGGAATGGAGAATCTCTCGAGTGTTGATCAAGTCATGCACATGGATCTGAAGGGGGAACTTGGCCCTCTTTTTAGCTACCTCATGAAAGAAATCCATAAAAGTCCATTAAATACAAAGATAACACAATGACTATCTTGTACAACAGGGACATCTTGGAGACAAATGCTGGGCATATTTGGCTGTATGTGTGACTGCTTTTTACAGTCTTGCCTGGGCAGCTGCCATCAGCTGCTGGCAGAGATGGGGACCTTGGCAAGGAGAGTCTCCAGCCTTAATGGGAGTGACTGTTCTTAGGCAAAGCTGAAGGAAGCTGTCCCTACCTGTGTATGTTTTCTTCCAGCTTTTTCACCTTCAGCTCATCCTCTTCTGACTGCTTCCTTCTGGCTTCTTCCTCTTCTGCAGAGCCAGCAGGAATTCCCTGTAGCAGCCATTTTTCCCGAAGAGCTTTTGACTGTAATGTAAAAAAATCCCGTGTCTTAGGTACAGACTGAACAAAAAACATCTGAAGATTCAGAAGAAGCTGTCTTTGCTTCTGAATATTAGATTGTTCCCACTGAATTTCTGCTTACTATTTCAGACAGTTGATAACAGCCAAACAATTAGCTATTTATCCAGATGTCAAGTCTTCCACATTGAGGAGTGTCAGTTTTCCAGTATACAGTTTATTCACCATCAATGCCTTAAATTTTAGTTCCTAATAAAACTAGGAGTTTAAAATTAGCTAATTAGCAAGTCCTGCAAGAACTGAAATTTTTGAACCGAAGTGTGGATTTCTTGTGAACGATAAGGCATGTGCTGGAAGGACTAAAGTCACAAACTTTCTAAAGCTTCAAAATGAAAAGATTAGTGTGCTCTAAATCTAATGTTTTTCATGGAGTATAAAAATAGTCTGTTATTAAATCAATCAAAGCTGTAGTTTTTTTATTTATACAACAGATGTGTCTCCATATATTTACTGGCAGACAGACAGACACATGTATACATAAGCACACACATCATCTCTCGGGCATACACAAATTTGAACAAATGAACAAAAGTCTTCCAGAAATCATGGACACCCCAGGACACAGAAACACTGCTGCAAAAAGCATCAATATCCTTCACCCAACAGAATTATTCTTGGGAGTTTTGTTGTGCTTTCTACACCGAAAATGTGGCTATAGCCTCACCTGGTCCCCATTTAATACTGCTGCAGCTTATCCAGGGTAGTTCACCAGTGGAGGTGCACTGGTTGAAAGCCATGCTTTACACAGCATATATGTGTTCCTTGTCTGGCCCAAATCCCACAGAAAAATGCAGCAGATAAGATGAGGAAGATCAGGAGCCCAAAGTCCTAAGCAGGACTTTGCCCCTTGGCAAGAAGGAAATGGAGCTGGTGGAAAAAATGGTCAGCCAGGGGACCAACCAAAGTTTCCCTTGCATTTATCAGTAAAGGGGAGCCTTGGTTCTGAATTTGCAAAGTGATTGGCAATGCTAGTTCAAGGAACCAGCTCTTCTTCTGCAAAGAGGAGTTAATCAGGAAATCATCAGTTCAAGGAAATCGGATTTCAGAGGCAGCCCAAACATGCCGTACGTGTCTTTTCAATGCCATGCTTGTCTCTGGAATGGAACATGAGTAATGCAAACTATGTATAAAGGGAAAACATTTACCACCAAAAGCTTGCTTCAAACCTCGCCCAAAACAGAAACATTTTTGACATGACGGACAAGGCTTTCTTGCTAGTTTTTGAGTGTGTGTATATATATAGACATAGTATCTATGCACAAACTATTTTTGTCACTCCATGGCCTGTTTGATGTCAGGCAATTAGATTTTAGTAAGGCAGGAGACATAAAGCAATGCACACCAAATTATGCTCATTAAATTACTCAAGCTTTCGCTGGCTTTAAGTGTGCTGTGCACAACAGGATGTCTAGGCAGATTTAAAGTGATTTCTATGTGGATTAGGACTTCTGCATAACAGAAAAGGTTTCACGCTCTTGTCCCATGCAGTCAAGTTAAATAGCCGGACCTGCTGATGCTGGTGACATACTTCACCTGGCTGAATTCAGCTTTGCTCATGGCCTCCAATATGTTAGTTGCCAAAACATTACAAGTGGTTTTCTCCAGCCACAGTTTCTACAGTTTGCTACTCCTTGTCCTGGCACTACCACCTACTAGTGCTTCCTGCCACATTTAATGTGCTGGTAGTGAAATTTTTGTGTTCAGCCGAGCTGATTACCAGCCAGAATTTTCATGACCTCATTCAGACTCACTGTGCTATAGAAATGTCCCCTCAGCAGAGGACTCTCAAGTCATCACATGCATGAAGAAACAAAGTGAGACAGTCAAAGACGGATTTACAGGTCTTGAGGGGCTAAACATTTAACAATCTGTGCTCTGGCTTTTAAAGTCTCAATAGCACAGCTCAGTGGGTACCTGCTGGGCTAAATCCAGTGCAAAGCCTAGTGAAGGCTGACTGCTCTTTAACAAATTGCTGCCTTTTCTTCTAAATGTGGACCAGCTGCATGAGGAACTATGTTGCTGCATGTATCATATTCAGCTGTGGTCTTGAATCTGAAATCCTGAGTGACATTCAGTTGGAACAAAACCCCAAAGTTTCTAAAGACCAAACTCTAAAGATGAAGACAACCTTCTCTGCTCTAAACCTGTTTTAGAAATGGCTCCAGCAAAAATAAATAAATAAAGCCTTTGACAAAGTGCTGCTTGGACAGCACTGGCACTGAAGACATTAAGTTAGCAGTCACTCCTCTCCTACTCCAGGAGGACAGATAAAACCCAGGCTTTTTTCAATGTGCTTTTACAGAGTCTCCATGCCAATGCTCACACAGGGAGAAGCCAGTCGCTTCAGTACAACTGCTGTACACTAAAAGTAAGGTATTCTGTACAGCCTTTGTCTTGGTCTTTGTTTATAGGAAACACTTAAGCTACAAAATCACATGGTTTCTTTCTCCCAGATTTTTTTTTTCTTTTAACCTATTAATAGCATGAATTTGAAACTGGAAAGCATCAATGGGATTTTTTAAAAGACATATTTAGAGACAGGAATGCTATGATCTACTAAAAATCCTCCCTCTTGGGTGAAATATCAGCACGTTTTATCTAAAACAGGAAAACCGGAAGCTTTGATGTTTCTGGCTCTCCTTTTTAAGACGAAAATTAAGGCATTTGTTAAATACTACACTGAGGAATTCAGACAAGAAGACTGAGAAATGGAAACATTTATAAATGCATTTCTTACTCTGCAGACAGTCTGCTTGCCAAGCTGCTGAGGTTGTGTGTATTTATACACTCGCTGCAGATACAATAGGCTAGCAGGCAGGCACACACCAGGGGATGCTGGTCACACATCTTGCTGTGCTCCCTGGCCAGATAACTGTTGTAGGGGTGAAGCAGTGGGCAGGGGTGGAAGAATCTCTCACCTGCTTTAAGCAAGCATTTCCCAAGGAGGCGTTTTCATCACAAACAAGTAGGGAAGGCCTTGGTACCCATGGTGAGACCAAGGGTGGGTAGTGAGGCGGTGGCAGAGCTGTGCTGGGTGCTTAGGCACAGCTCCTGGATATGAGACAGTCTAGTGAGGCAGCCCACATCAAAGCAAACCAGACAGATGCAAACCAGAGCCAGATGCAGACTGGGAAAAAAAGAGAGTTTGCTGCCATCTGCCCTCCATAGCTATGAAATTTGGGTTACATTTCCTAAAAAAATCTTTCAAAATCTTATCCCAGGAAGAATAGGAACTGTTTCTCAAATGTGCTAAAAGAAGGTCTGCATGAGGATGGAACCCAGAAATACCCACCTGTATGAGCTACCCCTGCTCAACAATACTGTGCATTTACTTAACAGCCTGTGATTACAATGGCCACAAGCTAGTATTTCAGCAGTTTCTCCTTCATTGTCTGCTAGAAGCTTTAACTCTCTATTGCATTTTAGAGCTTTATGCACCGAAGTTGTGCTGTATGATTAGATGTTGTCAAAATGATAAAGAGCTCTTAAAGTGGCCAGATACACTACTGTAAAAATACAGGTATTTGTACAGCTCATTGCCATACTGGAATATGTGAATATTGTGAATACAGTGAGTATGCTGTACTTTCAGAAGGAACCACTTCACTGACAGAGCAACAGCTATGCTATGTACTCTGTGGTATAAGTACTCCTTCATTTACTGCAAGAAAACAATTTCTTCAGGGCTAAATCCTTCAGCAGAAATTAGACCATGTCATTAAAAAGGCTCTCTGTTACTAAACTGGAAAGGGCACTGGCCTTGCGATCCTCTAGTTTGCCACTGCTCTCAGGTGATTTGGTTTGTCTGCACAGAATTGAGATTGTAGAAATAACTGGCAGCTTCATTTGGTTCAGTTTGTTCAACCATAGGAAAACAGAATGACTTCTGCACCATGCAAAAAAGGAAAAAAACAGGTCACAATTATGTGAACAGACCATAGTGAGCACAGAAATAAGTGAACTAATGTTGGACAGGACTGAAAGAAATTGTGCCAAATGTCTGAATGCAGCAGACACAGTGATGGCCATAAAAGTGGTGCACAGCAATCTTATGTGCTGTTTATTCCGGTTTCATGCTTCTGGACAGCGAAGCCTGAGGGCTTTAAATTGGTTACATTTAGTGCTAGCAAGGAAACAATGTATAGCTTCTCAAATGCACACAGTAGAATTAATGCTGTATATGCAAAGAAAAACTTTACTTTTAGTGCTGCATTTTGCTTTAATGTTGCATCAAAAGTTTAAGTATCAGAGAACATTTTATTACAGCAAGTAAAATTTTTTAGCATCCTTTTCATAAATCATTATGCCTATTCCATGCCACCTCTGCACTCCCTGCTTTGTGAAAGTTGATTAGTTCTAACCATCAGTCTTGCTGATTTTGAAACAACTTCTATAAGCTTTTTTCATAAGAGTAACACATTTCCAGTCCCACATGCATTGTAACAGTGTCTTAACCTGAGGCCCAGACACATCTGCCAGACTTGCCAAGACTTTTTAGGACAAGAGAAAAGCCCCAGTCCTTGCTGTGCTGCTACCTTTTGAGGTAGTTCCTTAAACAAGCTTTGTGTGTTTTTTGTATTTGCAAATGGTTAGGGGGCAATCAGTACTATCTCTCCTTGAAAGCAGTGCTTGCTGAAATGGAGCACTCTTCTGTCTCCTGAGTTCAAGGAAGATGATAATCCTGAGGAGAAACAAAGGTCAAAAGTTGACCCAAGACAGCCTCCTCCAGTAAAATGTGCGTGCTCTTGTGAAACACTTCTGGATGCAGACTATTCGGGGTAATTATGGTCTTCTGTACCCTAGAAAACAGCCACTAATGATCCCTGGTGTAATTCCACTGGAATCAGCAGGGCTACATCAAAGGCACTTTTGCTGAAATCTTTGCCAAATTGAAGTTTTGCCAAAAGTCTTTGCATTTTGAGGCTTGAAGACCATGAGACATTAACATTTTAGAGCTGAAGTTATTTATTAATACGAAATTATTTTCCCCCTCTATCCATTCCGTATTTGTACCATGGAAAAACATGAACGCAAAAGGCTGGTTTCCCAAGTTCTCAAATCCACATGTAACCAGCCCACGGCCTACTAAAAGAGTGCAATGAACATCTTCTTTTGCCTGTCACTGTGAGTCAGACGTTACCCCCAAACACTCCCATTAGGATGCTAGTATAACTGGCTGCATTTCAGATTTGCTCTCTGCATTTCAGAAAGTTACCTCAGTACAAAAAGGGTGAGGTTTTCTGGCAGATCTGGAGCTCTGGAGGCAGCAATGAGTCTGACTTTGCTGTCTGGCAGCTACCTGGAGGCCCCCTGTCACCTGGTGGATCAGCTGCAAGAGCAAAAGCCTCACAGAGCAGTGAAGCCTGTTCTGCTTGTGCATGCTCCCAAGAATCTGCCTGGGTTGATAAAACTGAGTTTCTAAGGGACACAAGTGCAAGAATGACCACTGTCAAAACTCCTCTGGGATTCCTCCTTTGTCCTGCCTACCCTCCCTCCGTAGCCTCTCCAAACACTGCATTTCTTGCCATCATATTCTTGTGCAGCTTCCCCAGCCATTCCCCTGGCTCTAACCCAGCTAGTACAGGCTACCCAGCATGTCTGGATCTGGCCTGCTGATGCACAGCACTGTTGCCAGTGTTAGCAAAGAGGTTACTGGGACATGAGGTACTGAGATTATAGAAAGATTTGTTCTTTTGCCAGCAGGCCTTCCCTTGCCTTTCAAAAAAAAGGAAAAAAAGGATTATTTGTGTGCCTGTAGTGTGAGCAGGCATGTTAATGTTAGATGCCCTTAACCATTTGTGAATAAATATGCAAATGCAGAAAGGGGCTGTGGACATAAGCTGTATGACAGGTAAGTCCATCTGGAAATAAGCAGCTTCTCGGAATGTATTCCTAGGTGATGCTGTAGTATTTAATTTTCCATTAGGCAAATGAAACAGTCTGACTCTGCTCAGACTGATGCGGAGTTTTTCTATGCAGGTTTTCAGTGTGAGAGAATCTGCTTGCAGAGCAAAGGAGAGGTGTGGTCCTCAGTAAACACAAGAGATTCTACACTGCTCTGCTGCAAGATGGTTGTGGCCTTGTATGGTATGACTGTCCCTGGAGCAGGACAAGCAGCCATTTCCAGCTTGCTGGTATGATCTGGTTTTATAGCACAGCAAAACTTTTTGTTGCTTTTCCAGCTATCTAAGACACTTGTTTTAGCCCAAGGAGCATGTGTGCATGATAGATGGTATGTTTCAAGCATTGCCCAGCTAGGGAAGTAAGCCAAGCTGAAAAACTTGCAGCTTCATTGCAGTCTCTACTTGAATCACATTGTCATAGCTTCCGTATGTATGATTCAACAAAAAAAGTGTATCCTAGCTGGTGAAGCTTAGCCAGCTCAAGAGCAAATAGCATGTTTATAAAGAAGATTAAACATTATCCTGTACAGTTGCCAGTTTGTTGCTGTTATTCTTTGTTCAGGAAATGAACAAAACATTTCTTAGAAATATCTTAAGGAAGAGATGTCTTAAAACTTTTTTTAAGGAGGTTACATTTAATCCAAGAGTTGTGAAGGCTGTCCAACAGTCAGTTAATGTGTATTCATCACACAACATTAAAACACATAAACTCAATTTTTTCCATTGTGTTTAGACCTGTCCACTGTAATTGATAAGCTTTTGTGACCAGGCACTGGAGACTGATGGCATAACCTCTTCCTAAGTTTCTTCTCAGCCTCACAGGTATGGGTAATTTGGATGAGTTTTTCTTTTTCATAAAATCCTTACTGCAGTGGACCACCGAGGCCAGGATCTCCAAGGCAGTCTGCTCACCACAGGGACTGGTGCTCTGTCTATCCCCAAAAAGCATGTCTCCTCTTTCCCTACAACTCCTGGAGTAACAGAATTTTGCTACAGCACCAGTGAGCCACCAGGCTGTGGGTGTAACGGGGGTACATGTGGGGAGATGAGAAAATAAATAATAGGAGAAGCAAGTAAACAAGTAAATAAAAATAACCAATGGACACTATTATGAGCCCTACCTGGAATCATGGCAGCCAAAAGACTTTGCAGAGATTATCTTTCCCCCTTGTTTGCTTGCTGTAGAAGGTACATTTGACTGCCCTTCAGCTCCTCCGAGTATTTACACAGCCACTGCTTTTTCTCAAAGCACACATTCAGCACAGCAACAGAGCAGACAGGAACATGTAAAACAGTGCAACATGACTGCAGAAACGGGTGAAGGAAGACTGAGATAGCTGGCATGATTTGTGCTCACTTGGGGAAAGGCTGCATCTCAGCTTGGTGCCCCCATGACAAGGCAAGGGGCTTTAACAACACGGCTTCTGTGTGAGCCACATGCAACTGGAACTGCAGATGCACGGAGAAGGCATGTCTGTGGCAAATGACCTCAGGGATGGGTATGATGACAGATATAGATGGCTTCTTCATGAAGGTCTTATTTGTCTGTTTAAAAACCTCACAGGAACAGAAATTGCAACTGTACAGACAAAAGCCCAATTAGGAATGATTTTTGGAGAAAAAAAGCACCAATCAGCTTATGTCCTCAGAGTAAGCTTCCCATTCATTAGCAAGACCACCAGTGTAAATATTCTGAGTACATTGCTTTTAAATTGTTCAGGTCCCATTTATTTAACTTTGTAAATCAAGTAGACAGTTGTTTCCAGTCAAAGATGAAGAAGAGGAACTAAAACCCGAGCTCTTTTAGCTTCAAGGAAACCCACCACAGCAAGAGACATTGCCAAGGCTCTGCAAGAGCAGAGACAAAGTTTGAATCTCTCTTGCTCAGATCATTCATCAGCCGCAGAGCACTGGCCTGTACAGACCAGTCTCACTGACAGGGATCACAAGTATGGCCCAATACAAGGCAAGTGTTCCCAACATTCATTAAAGACTTCAGATGACATTGAGATGAAACACAATGAACAATAAGATGACAGTTAAGTCAAGCATGGGTTCTTTTCTAGATATATTTTCTAAGCATCCAGTCTACCAGAAAGTTCTGCTTGAAGTAACAGGCAGATACCTCTTCTGGAAAGTTGTGTTTTATGCTGGAGAGTTAGGGTTTATTTTTCAGTATCTCTTTAGAAAGTCTATTTAAAATTTCAGACTTTTTCATTGCAGGATGATACTGATGGCTCTGTTCAATTGTTTAATATTTCACTTGTCGCAAGGTTAAGCACCATAACGAGAATAAACTATAAACAAGTGCCAGTGGCTGCTGCAGAAGTGAGGGGAGGGATGAGAAGACTGGGCTGCCCTGGCAAGCACACACCATCAGGGACATAGCTTGCAAAAGGGGATGCTACAATGAGGTCCCACATGGCCCAGCCTCGGAGCAAGTCTCCAGGGGGTGGGGCATGGGATTCTGTCCTGGTCAAGAATCCAAATGTATTGGGATGAAGATGGGCATGGGACAAACAGGCTCCTGTCGGCAGGAGCACAAGGAAGTCTCCAGGGTTCCCTCACGCATAAATTACTTTTTAAATCCATGAGAACATCTCTGACTCCCAGGGAATTTTGGAGCTGGAATAAAAAACAGTTGCAAGCTAGCTGATGTTTCTGGCCTTCACACAGTTGGACTGAAAAGACTGAACAAGACCCCCTCCTAAAGATACACACATGAAAAGAGTGACCACAGTTTTACCTCCTGGCTCCAGAAATTTAGGTATGCTTTGGTTTTCCCTATGAGTACTCACTCCATGTTTACAAAGCAAGTAAAGTGTACTGTGAAAGAAGTAAAAATTATTTAAAAACAAAATCCTTTTGGAATAGTTAACAATCTGAGATTTTGAAAATTGTCAAACCTCTCCCCCCAAAACAAATAGGCTTTCTAAATTATTATTACTACAGAGCCACAGTTGTTTTCACTCTTATCTCCCAAAAGAATAATTTCCTCTCTATATTCAGTCTCTCCTTGGCTTCAGTGTATCAGTCCTTCCCACATACATACATCAGTCAAAAGAGGCAAAAAGAAAAGTTATATTTCAGAGATTCCATTCTTTTCTAGTCTTAAAAGTCCTTACGCACATTATTTTAAAAAGCTGGATTCAGGTGATGTGAATTCATTTTTGAACATGTTTCAGGCCATTGGGAGGGGCTGAGGCTGCTGAGAGCCATAAGTGTCCTTGAGCTACATGGACACAGTCTGGCTAAAACACAATCTGCTGGAGTGGCCATGAAGTGCCTGCAGGACCTTGTTACTGTTTGAAACCTGAATACTAATTTTGATGTGTTTCAAGGAAGTGCTGCCTGTATGATATGTTTATTACATGACCGTCCCAGGATAACTCTTCCCCAGTTCAAAGCACAACTCACACATAATATTTTTCCTGAATAAAAGCACAACTCATAGAGGGATCACACGAGAATAATTACAGCTGTGTTTCAATGACATGCAAGTAGATAAGGAACATGAGCAAAAGGACTAAAGCTCTCATCTCTCTGTGGTAGTCAATTTGTGTAGCTGGCCTCGATAAACTATTTTATTTTTTTACTCTATTTTATTCTTTTATTACTAAAAGATTTTAACTGAGCATAGTTAATTTGTTTTCTGATTACTTGAAAAGAAAAGCTTATGAAGATTTTTGAAACCTCTCCTTTCAAAATGCTTCATCTCAGCAAAGATATCCAAAGTTTCATACTCTGTAAACAATTCAGAGAGAGTAGTGCCCTAAATACTTACACTGTGCAGGCCTATTCCATCTCCCACTCCCTTTCTGGCCTAATGAATCTGGATTTCCCTTCTGGATCATAAAACAGGTTAGCAGAGAGGCAGAGAGCTGCTCAATTCTCAGTTTAAATCCTGGTGGGAGACAAACTTCTCACGATAAGGTGGGCATCAGCCCAAGGGTGCTAATACACCAAATGGGATGAAGAGGGGTCCCCTGTGCTCTCAAAATGGAAATTTCTCTCTGAATTAGTTTTTAACCTCTCCATGCCCCAAAACTGCTGCTGAGGCTCTCTACAGACAGTTAAAAGTGAACTCATGTTCACAAGCCCTGTTCCTCATGGGAACCTGCAACAACTCCAATACCTTTTGGAGGGACAACAGCAGGGCATAAGCAATCCAGGAGGTTCCTGGAGTGCTGTGATGATAACTTCCTTCTCCAAGTGATAGAGGAGATAAGTAGATGTACTATGCTGGATCTTGTGCCCCTACAAGGAGGGGCTGGTGGGGAATGTGAAGCTCAAGGGCAGCCTTGACTGCAAGGACCACGAAGTGGAGTTTGAGATCCTTAGGGCAGCAAGGAAGGTGCACAGAAAGCTCACTACCCTGGACTTCAGGAGAGCAGACTTTGGTCTCCCCAGGGATCTGCTTTGTAGAATATCATGGGATAAAGCCTGGGAGGGAAGAGGGGCCCAAGAAAGCTGGTTGATATTCAAGGATCACCTCCTCTGAGCTCAGGAGTGATTATCCCAACAAAAACGAAGCCAGGCAAACATGCCAGGTGGCCTGTGTGGATGAACGGGGATCTCCTGGACAAACTCAAACATGAAAAGAAGGCCTACAGAGTGTGAAAGCAAGGACAAGTGGTGAAAGCAATTATCCAGCTGAGGAATACAAAAGGATTGTTCAAACAGCCAGGGATCAGGTCAGGAAATCTAAAGCCCTGGTGGGCTTAAATATGGCCAAAGACATCAAACACAAGAAAAAATGCTTCTATAGATATGTTGGTGATAAAAAGAAGACTAGGGAAAATGTTCAGTCTCTTCAGAAGGAAAAAGGAGACCTGGTTACCTGGGACTGGAGAAAGCTGAAGTACTCAATGACATTTTTGCCTCAGCCTTAACCAGCAAGTGCTCCAGCCACACTGCCTGAGATGCAGAAGGCAAAGACAGGGACTGGGAGAACGTAGAACCACCCACTGTAGTAGAACATCAAGTTCAAGACCATCTAAGGAACCTGAAGGTGCACAAGACCATGGGACCTGATGAGAAAACTGGCAGAGCAAGGGGCTAAGCTGTTATTCACTTTATTTGACAAGTTATGGCAGACTGGTGAAGTTTCCAGTGACCGGAAAAGTGGGAGGATATGCCCTGCTTTTAAAAATGAAAAAAAGGAAGACCTGTGCAATGACAGGCCAACCAGTCCCATCCACCTCAGTGCCTGGCAAGATCATGGAGCAGGATCCTCCTGGAAACTATGCTAAGCCACATGAAAAATAAGGAGATGACTGGTGACAGCCAACATGGCTTCACAAAGGGCAAATCATGCTTGACAGATTTGGTGGCCTTCTATGATGGAGCCATAAATCATTGGTGGATAAAGGAAGAGCAACAGATAGCATCTTCCTGGGTTTGTGCAAGGCATCTGACACTGTTCTACATGATCTCCTTATCTCTGAATTAGGCTCTGGAAAATATTGCACTGACCCTGTGGGGAATGGAGACTGCATGACACCATCAAACATCTTTTGTGTGCTTGGCTGAGTTGCCATTTGGTTTAAGGATTAATTTACTTGAAAATCATAAAGGGATTTGCTATAAAGAAATAACAAGATTCCTTCATTTGCAAAAGTTATGTCTGTTTTTCCACAGTGTTGTACCTATATTGAGAGAGAGACAGACATATCTATTTATATTTTCTGACAGCAATTATTTTAAGAATAGATTAAATTGAGGACAGCAATATAACTGGAACTATACAATTAAAATTTATTTATAGATGAGATAGTTTCAGCTAAAACCATACTCTAACAAAATCTCTATAACAACATAAAAAGGCTTTCCTTTCCTTCAGAGTAAAGATGTAATTGTGTTACAGATTGTGCTCATGAACTGCAGTCTTTAAGAAGCAGATGTTAAAATAAATAGGTCCCTAATATTTATACCACTCCAGAACTAAAATAACTTTGGAAAATGGATTTATTGTAATTGTAATAGTTAAAGTAACAGCAGAGAAGTAATTTTTCATTCAATTAGGAGGTTTTGTTCTGTTTATTTTATTACCATCGGCCACCAAACAGAGCTACAGTAAACAATTATAGAAATTCTATTCAACTAACTATAGAACCAGTCAGATTTTGGAAGAAATACTGCCACCCTGGAGTTTACTTGAAATAGTAAACATCTCTGTTAAAACAGGCTGGCCCAACTGCTGCCTAGCTGAACAAGTTCTTAAAAGAAGTTGTTGCTTGCAGGTTGTATTGTCCAGTTCAACAGAGAAACCAAAGTAAATTTTAGTCTTTCTCCAGAAACCAAATAGTTTTGATGGATACAGCACAAAATATGTTTGGTGTGAGGTGAATTTTGACCACTTCTCTGATTTTAAGCTCTAGAAGCTGGTAACACCTCCAGTTCCCATGGACAAGGAAGCCCCATTTGTAGGCATACGCCAAGAAACTGTTGTGGCATGACGCTTAAACTCCATCTATTGTTAAAAAACACAACAAAATTGACCTTGTATTACATGGAAGAAGAAGTATTATTTTCATATTAAGGACTGGAGTAGGTGCGAGGTTAGAGGAGCTGTTGTAAACTGCCTCATATTAGAGCAAAAGAGCATGTTCATGTTCAATCTCAAAAAATGGGGCTTCAAAGCATCTTTATACCTGTTCCAACACCAAGGGCCTTTCCAATGAAGACATCTGATTGTAATGTAGACAAATACACCTCCTGCCTTCAACAGAGAGCTGCAATGGCCCCAAGGTACCACACAGCCAGTCTGTGCCCCCCAACCTCCTTACTTTGCAGTGATTCACAGAGGAGAGGATATGGTTTCACTGTCAGCAAAAGGGAATTCATCTTTTAGAGCCTATGCTACTCTAGACTCTCTCTTACTCCAGATTGTTCACTTGATTAGCTCTGAATCTCACAGAGACCATTAATAGGTGAGCCACACTTCTGTTCTGATGTCCTCAGCACTGGCCTCATTCTCAGGAGCCTTTGTAAAAGGTGTTGCCAAAGCCTTGTTCACATTCAGTGCAAACTTTTACGAGGTCTAGTGTTTGCTGGGTTGCTCTGCCTAAAGCAGTGGGACAGCACCTGCTGCTGCCTTATTTTCAGCCAGGTACGTAACGAGGGAAAAATGAATGAACTGGTAGTAAAGTCATTTTGTCGGAGGTCTAATTGGCATCAGCAACTTGAAGACTGTAGGTAATCCAGCACAAACATTTGCAATAAACTATTTCTATTAGATATTTTTCCAACGTGAATAAAATTTTCAATTAACAGAAACCCTGTAGCTTCCAGAACCCTTATTAGGTAACCAAACATGCTATTTTACACAGTGCATTTTAAAAAGAAAATTACTCTGACACTGCACAAAAATGAAGCAAACCCATTGAATACTGGCATGAATGTCTTTGTGTGAATTCAAGCTGTTATGCTTGTGGGATCAACCCAGATACTGCAGACACAGGATTAACCCAGATTTCATTTTCAAAGGTTTCTTCACAGCAGATTTTAATGAACACAGATATGAAATCCTTACACTCTATATGGACATCAACAGCCTCACAGCATTTTAAGCAAATACAGAGGCTTCCTAGGAAAGCCTGGTATTTTAACCCAGATTTATGCCTTGCACAGAATTAGATGAAATCCACATAATTCAGGAAATGAATCATGTTCTACTTAGCACTCTGAGGCAAAATAGATGCACTTATTTTGGTGTGGTGTGTCAGACTGGGGAACCATATCAGACTGAGGGACTATATTGATATCAGACTTGCAGCCCCAGACTTGGAGAGGCTCAAGACAAGCAGGGTGAGGTGAGGGAGAGCACTGGGGACATGGGAGGGGGATACACAATTTTGCAAATGAGTGAATCAACCCGGCAGGAAAATACAATGTTGGTCAGCACTCCACTAAGCAACCAGAACACCGAACAATGTATGAAACAAAAATGCAGTTTTCTTTGTTTGTCTCCAAAGACAAACAGAAACACTACCAGCCAGTGCCTCTATCTTAATTTTTTAATTTTTTAATTTTTTTAATTTTATGAAGGTTCTAGCAGCAATGAGGAGGAGCTCTGCAATCCCACTTAGACCTCTGCTATCACCTCATTCAGGTCTCTCAGCAGACAGTTGGTTGGTGGTACAGGCAGCTCCTAGAGCAGCAGTCACCATGACCACCCCTGTAAAAGCAGCACAATTTTCCCCTGGTGACAAGTGGTGCCACTGAATGGAGAGGTAGGGAAGATCTTATCACATCCTAATGCTCATCCTCGCACACAGCACTACAGACCTTAAGTCTGGCTGTGATTTTAGCTGAGAAAGCTGCCATTTTAAATGTCTCTGCCATTAAATTTCTGTGCCCTAATCTCCCATTAGCTTCTTGTATGATTACTGCCCTTGCTCCAGCCTGTGGGATAAAAAATAAAGGGACACAGCTATTTTTCATGTGTGTCACTGAAAAGATCGATGCAGCAAAGCTGAACCTCCACTAGTGGCAATCAACATAGCAGGGCTGAAGCCAATGCCAGTCTACACCAGCTGAGGGGCTGATCCCACTGCACCACCTTGAGGGGCTTTACTTTTCCTATGGATGATGATAAAATACATTTTAGCAACAGCTATATCAAAGTAAAACAGATGAAGCAGAAAATTGACAGAACTGTCAATCCAAAAGGCTCTGCTTAAAGAATTTCATGAAGAATCATAATGCAGTTAGCTTGGAAACAGTTAACATGATAAAAGGAGTCATCAGCTTCGTAGCAAAAAGGAAAAAAGCAAGCATGGTGAAGGTACTGCTCTGCTGCAGTACCCTACAGTTATCAGAAGAAATTCTATGCTGCCTGTAGTCAGTGGCAGCCTGAACAAAATGGCAGCTCCTGTTGCCCCACAGAAATGAAATCACATCTTTGACTGGAAACAGCAATGTGTGACATCCACAGACTGGTGGTAAACCCGATGGGGCATTTGTGTAGGCTGATATCAGTTACTTGGGCTTAACTGCATTGTGTTCACCAGAAAAGGAGGAATAGTTTGCAGAACATGACTGCAGGGTCTTGGAGAGGCAGGAGAAGGATCCTGCCTGTAGCATACTTGCAGTCTGGTCTACAAGTGCATGTGTGGGCAGAGATATTCTGCACATCATCTCCCAATGCAGGTGCACTGTTCAAACACACATACACACGTACACTTATTCCACAAGCAACCTAAATATCTTAATTTTAAAAACACAGCTCAGCTTACTTGCTGTGAGGATAAACTGTCCAGTTCTAACCATCTTTCTCAGATACTTTAATCATTCAGGCTCCCCTACTGAACTAATGTAACAAGATCTGACCCACAAATGCTCACCAGTTAAAAAAGATCACATGTATGTTTTTGTTCTTTGCTATGCACAAATACGCTGCTGACGGGAGGGAGAAATGATAGAAATAGCAAGGATGGCTTTCAAATCATGCTATCTGCAGCTGTCATGGAGACCAACAGGGACTGGGATTGCTCGGCACCCTGTTAAATATCAAGGCGCTTCTCCATGTAGACACACACACATGCATCAACACCTTCCCTGCACGTACATCCATGCCCATTTATTATGCCCTGCATGCCTAATAACTTCATCCTACAATGAAATCTTTACACACATACACAGATGCATGCTAACTAACACTCTTTCTGCAACACACACACACAAAACCTTATGAAAGGCTCCAGAGAAATCCGATGCAGCTCTGCAGACAGAAAGTGCTGGCTGAAGCCATGCAGTGCACACCCAATCCACAGCGATTGGTGTCTTATCATTATGTACAATAAATAACAGCAATTAATAATAACAGCACCACTGTGCTGCCTGCACTCACACCCTCCTGATTACATGCTCCTGAACCATTTAAACAACATGGTCCTGTGCATTAAACACACGGAATGAAAAGCAGGCAGGACATGATCACTGCAAGAGATAGGCTCCGGCAATGAAAGCTGCTTCATGTCAGTGGCCTTTTCCCAGCTTTCAGACGTGTGATCTGCATGTCTAATAATGAACAGATTTAGTCAATCCATCATTTCTGGCATCAGTCCCTTACCTTGAAATGCTGCAGCTGAAGTATCTGGTCCTCAAGCTGTTGTCTCTTGCCTTCTATTTCTGTCTGCCTTTTCCTTTTCTCCTTGGAAAAATTATTTTGAGAGAAAGAGAGAGAGAGAGAGAGGGAGAGAGGGGGGAAGAGAGAGAGAGATATCTCGTCAGAGAAACGGAGGCTTTAAGGGTAGCAGATTCGTAACAGCATGTAAGCAGTAAAACACATCTGTACAGATGTCACCAGTCCCATTTCACCTGCTCCTCTGCCTGCTGGTATGCAAACAGCAGTGTTCTGGGAAGATGCCAGCCCCAGACTGGCTGGTTACTTGCCAGCAGGAGAAATTCTCCTTGCTTGCTCCCGGCAGCCGGAGCAGCAACAGAGTGCACAGTCCCAGAGGAGAGGAGAAAACAGGCATTACAGCTGAGGGAGAAGTTAAAGGGACAAAGATGTGATTTTACATTTGGGATGCTGGGGCCAAAACCATGGGTAGCATGGTGCA
The DNA here is from genome assembly GCA_013397115.1 of Edolisoma coerulescens. Classification (NCBI taxonomy): domain Eukaryota; kingdom Metazoa; phylum Chordata; class Aves; order Passeriformes; family Campephagidae; genus Edolisoma; species Edolisoma coerulescens. Next base: position 1,009,726 of record VWZW01002524.1, on the reverse strand, counting down.
ATTGTGCGACAGCAAGGTGTCACAAAAGCAGAGGGTGGCATCACGGAGGAAGGGAGCTGCTTGCAGACCCCATTTTTCCCCAATAAGGTTGGTGGTAAGGCTTTCCCTGGGCTCAACAGGGAGAAGATATTTCAGCCAGACTGCATAGGATTTACCTACAAAGTAAATGGGATTGGTAACCTCCAGCTGTCTGTGTTTAAATTTTAAGCCACCAGCACACGCCAGCAGCTGGCCATTACCGGGTCCCTGAAGCTGGACTGACCAAGTGGTGCCAAGGACAGCACGGTCCTTTCCACAGCTGAGTTGTCACAGTCCTGTTCATTGCCACTTGCCTGTGCCCAGGCTGCTCCCTTCAGTGGGCAGCAGACTCTCAGGTGTTTCAAGAGGAGAACTGCTTTTCCCTTGGAACGCCTTCCTCTTGAGAAGGTCAACTGTTTGCCTTTGTCAGCCTTCTGCACCTTCTGGGGAGCATTTCTCCTCACCCATCCATCCCCATCCTGGACCAGGTTCCCTCTCCTGAAGGTCTTTTCTCATTTGAGATTTCATAGCAAAGATAGAAATACTGAGAAATAAATGAAGGCAGTCAGTAAGCACACCAGCCTCTGCTTTTACTGACACAATGTTTTTTTATTCTTATCTGCAAAACCTTTTCTTTAAATTTAAATATTTCATTAGCTGTAAGGTTGGGTCTGAAGACATTTGGGGATTCCTTAAATCCACAAAGTAGTTTTTCTTACTTATTTCTAGGTGCCCTACTGATGCTCTGGGAATTCTCTGCTTTCCAGGGATTTCAAATCTTCTTGCCTTGTCCTCAAGGAGTATATGGCAAGATTTTGCCCATGCAGAAATTAATCATCCTTATATTGGACGTCAAACAGGGCATTTTGGGGGACAACATTACACTTACAAGGAAGACCAGTAAACTTTTAAAAAAAATTATTAGTTAATGTCAAAGTCAGTAAAAACAAAGCAAAAATGGAGGGAGAAAACCGCCTGGACCACTTCTGCTGAAGAGTTAGACATCAGAATGGTGATGGAAAGGCTGGAGTAATGAACCCAGAAGAAGCAAAGTAGCTAAATGTTGCATATGTCAAGCAGTTATATAATGTTTTGCACACTCTTATATGCTGATTATTTGTGTGTATCTACATTTACACACACACTCCCCATTGTCTGAAGTATGTAAGAATACTGCTGCTGCACAAAAATATCCTCATAGAATAGAATCACAGAATCATGGAACGGTCTGGGTTGGAAGGGACCTTAAAAACCATCTCCTTCCAACCAACCTGTCAGGGGTAGGGTCACCTTTCACCAGACCAGGTTGCTCAGAGCCCCATCCAGCCTGACCTTAAAGAATCCCAGAGCATCCAAAACTTTCAGGCAACCTGTTCTAGTACCTCACCACCCTCACAGTAAAGAATTTCTTCTTCATACCTAATCTAAAGCTACTCTCTTTCACTTTGAATCCATTCCCCCTTGTCTTGTCTCTATATGCTCTTGTCAAAAGTCCCTCTCCATGTTTTTTGTAGGGTCCCTTCAGGTTCTAGAAGGCCACAGTTAGGTCACCCCTTCTCTTTCTCAGGCTGAACAATCCCAGTTCTCTCAGCCTTTTCTCCTAGGAGAGGTGGTCCATCCTTCTAATCATCCTGTTGGCCTGCCTATTGCTCCAACAGGTTTGCTGTAGTTGTTTTAGGGCAGGAAAATTAGCATTTTTAGTAACTAAAATGTCACAAACAGTGCCCATCTTGACCTCTCACTGCTCTCTGCACACAGAAGACAGTTTGTATTTATGCACATACAGGCATACAGAATTTATGTGTGCACCTTTAAAAATCCTTCTGATACAGAACTGTGATCTGTAGATCATCACTCCTATCCTCCAGTCTGCATTAGCCTTTTGCATTTTTGAAATGAATAAGGTATGAGATGGTTCAAAGATTAAAAACCCCAATATTATTCGGGGACATCTCTTGCCATTTTTTTCATTCTGTGATACTAACAGTGTACATGGAGTCTGAAAACCAGAATTTGTTCTTTGCTATTTCCTCAAATAGCTGGTCAGCCATGGACCAGAATAAAGTAGTTCTAAAAGCTGTTCCAGTTAATGGCGTAATATTCTTGGAACAAGGATAATTCTGCCCTTTTGTGTTAAGGTGGCCAGATGAAAAAATATTGTATTTCACATATATAGGCATTAACACCCCACAGGCCAGCAGAAGGCACACACATCTTCACTGTTAAGTGATCTAGATTTATAAGTGCATCTATATATATACATATATTTATATATAAATGTGTATACACACGCACACAAATATATCTATATATACATATAGACATATGTATATATATATGCACACACATGTCTACATGTATGTATTCTACCTTCCACAAAAACCTTGTCACTAAAACATGTGATGGAAACCACCACAATACATCCTTTGGCTGGTTGTGTCATGCTGTATAATGGATGTGATAAGACAGCCTTATAAAAGATAGATGAAAACTCCTTTTCTTTTTGAGAAAGGGAAAGCACTTAGAGTATTTTCCCTGTAGGCAGCAACACAGCAGGCACTAAAATACTTGAACTACTTACTAACTAGTGGGTTTCTGTGGAGTTAAATTGGAATATTGCTCACGTTTCCATTTCACTGGCATTCAGACAGCTTGAGTGTGTGCCTTTACCCTCTAATTTTGTACAAGCTATGGGTGAGGAATATGGGTTATAAAATGTACTTTTTTTTTTTTTTCCCCTAAAGACTGTGTGAATCAGCTATCATCACTTTCTACCTTCAGGTCACTATATCACTTTCCATTTAGGTTTATCCCAGTCACTGAAGGTTGGGACTATATGGGTACCTGGTTTACATCAGCAGGTTCTGAAAAAGTGTGGTAGAAGACTGGACTAGATGACAAAAATCCCACCAAAACCATCATGTCAAGGATTTTAGACATCATTCCAGCCTCCACTTAAACAGTCTTCTGGTTCAGTACTTCATGAAAACATGGGATTTGAAGCATATGCTTAACTTGAGCATTTGTTAAGGCACTTTTCTATGAGTAAGCCAGTAAATCTTCCTCATTACTTTGTCCATCTACTCACAGATAACTTTTTTTCAAGTATTCCTGCTAAATGACAAATTTCTAAGGGTCCTGGCACCAAGAAAATAAAGTGCTTATTTTAAACAAAAAGGTTTACTCCTGAAACTGGATTGAAGAGAGGTGGAAAAGACTGGAACTAGTTTTACTGCGATTGTGACATGTTAAAGGAAAACATTTGTATCTTTCTGAGGTATATCTATCTGTGCTGCTTTTGTAAGAATACAGACAGTCATCACAGATGGTTACCCTTCCAAAATGGTAGAGGATTACCATTTGGGAGGTAGTCTCAGGGCACTCTGAATATATGAGATATTAATGAGTAAAGCAGGATTTAGCTTTGCATCTCTCCCTTCACCAAATTACAAGGAAAAGGGGAAAGTTAAAATACTTTTTTTTTTTTTTTTACTCAGACCTAAATGAGGGGAAAAGAACATAGGTCAAGCAACAAGGTGACTCACATTGTGGAAAAATGAGATTTGTATTCAGGTGTTCATACATGGATGTGCAACATATAAGCCATAAACTTATTTCCAAGAAGATAGATTTTGGAAAGGATGAAATTCTTAGCACTAAAGTTGGTCAGTGCCATCTTCCTATTGCTAAAAACCAAATATATCAGATACACAGTAAGAACCCTTGCACCTGGAAGAACAAGAGGCACTGGGAGGATCAAATACATATCTGTAAAATCATGGAAATAGCCACTGGACATCTACTGCTCACTCTGTCTTCCAGGAAAAAAACGGGGCATCAAGTGAAACTGGATGGGGCAAGTTTGAAGCCAATGCAACAGTCTGCTGTGGAAATCATTGCCTCAGGGTGCTGTGGGTTCTAGAACTCACATGATGCATGTCCCAGGGGAGCCTGGGGGCAGTCAGAGAGAAGGAATACTGTGAGGACGGTTACTACAGAAACTGAAATACATCTGGTTCAGGCAGCCCCTGAACCACATATGATTTTAAGGACTTTTGCTAGGTTTTTGTATGCTTTTGTCTTTCTCTCATTGTTAATCCTAACAACTACTGACTTTTTTGTCTGAATAATGTGTTACGTTGATCAAAATAACCTACAGTTTAGTATCACACTTCTCAAACTGTTCCAGTCAAAACAACTCAAACAATCACAAACCATTGCCACCAACTACAAAAAACTCAAATCCAAAGCAAGTATAAGATCTTGAAGAAAACAAGTCATACCAAAACAATTCCCTACGATACTGCAGTCATAGAATACTTCATTTTTTCCATTACAAAATCATTTTTGTTCTTGTTTAGAAATCTGCCTGCAGAGCATGGGATGTGATACAGAGATTACTCAGTCCACCAAGCCATAAGCATCTGTGGAGAAACATGCACCTCTAGCACTCCTTGGGACAGCAAAGACTTGGTAAAGCCCCTTCATCTACTTGCACTGGCAGAAGCACCTGATTTCTTTGTTTTAAAGCCAGCTCAGACCTGTGGAGAAAGCACACCATGAAGCAGCACAGAAGCTAAGCTCTATTTGATTGATCTCACTGTGAAAATACATGCCTAAAATTGATGTCAGGCTAAGGTTTATGGTACAAGTATCCAGAATAACATGCTGGGATAAAAGAAAACATCCCCAACTCAACAAAAAAATCCAACAGAGATATGTGAACCTTGAGGAGAAGAGTGGCAAATCACTGGAGGAGGTAGTTTCAGAGGTTTCCCACTGAAATCATCCTGCATGCCAAGCAAGTGTCCAGCCTGACACAGAGGTTGTGACAATGCAAATGTTGTGACAATATTTGCTTGTTGTGACAATGCAAAATAAATGCACCCAAAAATGACACAAGTGGAGGAAAACTATAGTCTGCTTCAAAGCAAGGAAAACAGTTACAAAGAATTGTCCTCAAAGAACTACATTAATTTCTTCAGCAAGTGATTATTTCCTCCACTCTGCCCAGTTGACAGATATTATCCCCCCTATATTTAAAACTCACATATTTTTTAGGGCAGGAAGTAAGGAAAAAAAACCAAGCAAAAGAGTTGCTGACATCGCATTTTTCTGTGGCCAGTTTGGAGACACCCAGAACTCCGGGAGAAAAGGAGCATCTGGGTTCTCTAAAAAATTTCAGCCTGCAGTTCTCATAATCCCAAGAAACCACTCCTCAGGGAAATTGAAGCTTTCACCGGGTGGTTGTTTCAATGACCGTTTTCACTGTGGTGAGTACATGTCTCTCATAAATGAAATCAGATCTGTATATTGGTTTCCTCTTTTGCTGTTCAGCAGCAGTGGTTCACAGGAAAGAAAATATTAAGAGAGACAGGAGGCTACTTTTCTCCCTTTTTTTCCTTTTCTCTTCTCTTTTTTCCTCCCACTTTCTTCATTCATGTCTGGTCACCTTTTTACTTTCCTCTTGTGTCTGAAGAGCAGGAAAATCTCCTGAGGCCAATCTATCCCTACCAGTTGCAATGATACAGCCCAGTACTGGCAGCACTTTGCAGACTCCAGTTCTGAATGTTCTCTGCTGGCGTGAACAGCATGCAGCACAAATCACAGCACCAGAAGAGGCAGGATGCAGAACTGAAGCAGAGACACTGTTACATCAGAATAAACACACCTAGAAGGATGGTGGCAGGATGCCTGCTCCTTTTGGATCATCAATGCCCACTTTCACTATTTGCTGTCAATTGTCCTGCATGACTGTGCTTGGTGAAAATCCTGTTGTTACGGGTAGCCATGCAGACTCTGTAATTGCCAGCTGGGGGCTTGTCTGGTCTCCCATTTTGAGCACTGGGAAAAATTTATGTTGTTTTCGATTATGGGAAAAGACTCTTCCTGCAGCTCCTCTCCTACCATGCTCCAAGCAGAATCAAGATATGCTTGCCTTGAGATCCATTTTTCCTCTGCAATTACACCATCAACAAGACATAAATGTAAGCTACTGGCTTTACTCCCTTAGGAATTTTCCTGCAAGACCCTCTCTGCCCCAGTTTCCTGAAATCCCATGGCCACTTCACTAAGCTTTGTTTCACTTAAAATATGAGCCAGGGGCAACTTCCCTGCACATGTATACTGGAATCCAGCTTCTGAACTTAAGAGAACTGCACTCTCTGCTTCTATGTAGCATATAAGAGACTGACACCCTTCCTCACTCACAGTTTTCCTATGCAGAAGGCTCATTTCCTAAAGCACAGATCCATTATTTCAAATGCCCTAAGTGCCTAAGACTTTGGCAGCCACCTTACTGGACCTCCTCCATACCTAATTGAAGCAAATTGTATGTTGGAAAGTTCTTGATGGGATGCAGGGATAGCAGGAGTACAGCCTGCTGCTGCAATGATTTTCATTATCTTCCATATACCCACATACTTTATGATAAAGCTGTGTCCATTTCCATTACTCCAAGCAAGAAGCAGATGAGTTATCGAGGAATAAACAACAGGAGTTCCCAATTGCACAGGTGCAGCAGACAAATGCCTGAGGGGAGCAAGTGAAACCCACCTAAAAGGTAAGGTCTGGGTTTAGCTCCCTTCCTCCTGCCTGATCTTTCCACAGTTGTATACACAGCAGGAAGCAAAGCTGAGGTTAGAGACAAGGTGAACAATTCATGATCAGGTATGCCCTCCACCTCCTCTCTCGTGAAACTGGTATAAAATGGAGATTATTGTTGCAAGGGTTGATTCCCATTAACCACACAGCTTGCCACAGCATGCAAGAAATGACTTGGCATGTTTGTTTTGGAAACAAAATAAACTTAATTCACTGAGGCAGAACCTGGTAAGGGAGTAACTAGAAGAGCCTGGAAGTTATGGAAATGCTTTGTTTCTAGTATATTGAACAGGCCCCTGCTAAGGGTAAGGCAGAATTACTTGCAATGAGGTGACCCTCAAGGTGAAGAAATAACACATGGTCAGGCAAAAATATGCCGGCTTTCACTGCAACTTTGCATCTAAGAGTTAGGCTACTCCTGCACTGTGTCAGGGATGGGTTTCTCCTGTGCTGACCTGCTAAAGCAAATTGAATAGCCCTGCTTCAACGTGCGGATTGCCCTCAACACCATGAGTAGGACACCTGAAATAGTCATCCGGTCTGTTTGGGATATCAGAGCAGGAGTTTGCTCTGATGGAGCCCTGTAAGACTAACTCCTGCTCAGGGCTTCTGAGTTATGGACGTCTCCTGACTGCCACAAATCCACTGCCAATGTCATAGTTGAGACTATCCAAGTCAAAACTGTCCAGGAGGAGAAAGGATCATCTTTGGTGAAGACAGCAATTCCCACAATCCTCTAAAGGGCTGCAGCAAAAATTTCAGCTGCCCTGTGTGCTTGTAATTATAGCTCTCTGGTCACTGAAGGCAACCACCACAATGCGCACAGACAATGACTGCTTAATTAAAATCACCATGCATCTCAAACAACAAATAAAAGGATGGCACTGCTCCCAGAACAACAGCCCTTACTGAAAACTGATGAACACGGGAAGGAATTTCCTTTTTAAAAATTCCCTCATTAGCAATTTTGAAAGGGGACATAATGGAAAAATATCTCATTGAGATGGTGAAGCAAAAATATTTGAGGAGAAAACATGGTTCCTCTGGTATCCTGTGGGGAAATCCCCATTTTGATGGAGCAGTAATACCCATTTCCATGCAACCCAGATTTTGTAAGCAAATCTTCCTTTCACTGAATGCTGCTGGGTCAGTGGAAGCAGCTTCAGGTATAACACAATCCATGTGCATTTTTGACTGGCCCACAATTGTAATGAGTCCTTGAAATATGAAAAGCTTCAGTCAACTTCCCTTCTTTCCTCCCATATCTGAAGTGAACATGGGCTGACACCCACAGATGCTGCTTCCCTTCAGCTGCTGACAGAAAAGAAGCCACACTTTCCTATGCATTTACAATTTCGTCATGGGTGTCAGGCTCTTCAATGGATGCTGAGAGGTGATCAGGGTCATTGGGGTCTGAGTACCTTTTCTGTGAGATGCGACAATGAAGCAGTTACCATAAAAATGTCAGATTCCCACCCCCTATTAATTCCACATCAGCATGTCTTCCAGAACGTTGACGTTTTTACACTAACCCTGAAAATGGGTAAGAGCTCAGGGTCACCTGAGTCCAGGAACAACCTTCTCTGCAACATCAATTATTTCTGGAAAGTGCTCCAAAAACTGTATAGAGCCTGTTAGTATAAATCATGAAATAGAATGATTTATCCATTATTCTGGATAATCCTTAATAGCAGTTATAAATGACAGGCAACTACACTTCATTACCTAGTGCCTACTACAGCTAACCTCCAAGATGATGTGTATGGCTTGCTAGCACTGACCTTCTTTACCGCAGCCTGAGCCAGATGAAAAATTCTGCCTTCATCTAGCAAATTGCCTTTCTCCCTAAAAATAAGGTGAATTTTCTAGATAATGCCACATAGAAGAAATTCTGAAACTTCTATTTCCTCTAGACAACGAGCAAAATTCTGAAAGAAGCTACTTTTTAATCAAGTATCTTTTCTCTGTATTTTTCTTAAAAATATATTTTGGATAAGGAATGCTAAGCAGACTTTATGTTTTCATTCACAAAAGTATACAATAAGGAGTTTTCTTTAGCCTGAGTAGGCTATTTGTAGAAAATCAGTTCATTAACTTTCCCTACTCTCCTATTGCTACTAACTGGCTTCGGTTTAAATCCATGCTGTTCAATGTCTATCCTTTCACTGTCTGCTGCTGGAAAGGAAAAAGCCAGGATTTGGTCTGTGGGCATAATTTAATCACATTTCCACAGCTTCAAATAAAAGTCTCTTGTTTACCCTCATGCCCCATACACTCCTTAAATACCTCTTTATGCTGCCAATGAGGCTGTTGTAAAGTCTCATTGTAAAGGTGGAAACACGTCTGATCACAGCTGAATGTGCAGAGAAACACCTACAGAAGGTTTATCTGGAAGTGAAAAATAAATCACAAAGATTTTAAGGCATCCAAGCTGAAGCTCTGATTGCTTATGCTGGTTTTCCCCAAAGTAAATGTCTGGTGAGGATCTCTATGCATTATTTTTCACTTAGTGAGAACCTGTATCAGAATTACCAAGACTGGGATTTCAGCAAAATTTGTTTTCCCTCTTTATATATCTTAATTACACATATGACAGACATGTTCACCTCAAGAAACTTAAAACTTCCCCAGGACATAGCACATTGAGTGGGAAGAGGAAACCCGATTTTCTGCAGTGGAAAGGGAACAAACTGATCTGGCTGGTCAGCACAGAGCAATGGCCAGGATCCACAGGGACAACCAGTGCTAATTCTGGCACTTTAATCATATCCAGCTTTATGGTTGTTATTTTCAAAGACCTGTTAGAAAAGACTCAAATGAAGTAATTAATACATAGAGTTGGGCTTTGTGTTTTAATCCTTACATTCTGGCTGGATTAGCAAATTGTTTCAGAGCCTCAGTGCCTCACACCAAAATATTCTTACTGAGGCTTCCTCCCTTTGCCTGTGTGTGTGGCAGCTTGCCTGCTGACCCTGAGGCTTTTGGCACTGACCTGTGTGGCATCCCACCCAATCTCCTCATTTCGCAGGGCTGTGCTTGGCAGTTGTACTGTGCAGGGCTCCTCTGCTGCTGAAAAGCACTTCTTGTCATTTGTGAGACAAAACTATTGGCTCAAACCCTTTTCTTTAAGCTTTTGTCCAATGTTGGTCACGAGCTAAGGATACTTACAGATGCTCAGGGATCTGCTAACATGTATGGCAACTGCTGGTGTGCTTGAGTCCTAACTTCTACATTCAGGAAGAATGTAATTCTACATTCATGCCTGGTTTTACAGAGAAAAGAAAGAGGGAGAGAACCTTCCCCACAAGCACAGTGTGATGAAACCCAAAGTCTGAGACTTGCCACCTTCTATCTGCCAGTACCCTTCCAAACTGGTGATGCTAATGAGACAATACACCAGTTCACAAACCACCATTCTGGCTAAGTTTTCCTTTCTTTCTGAAGAGGCTGTAGAGGGCTAGGATTCCTCTTGCTTTCTGACCAGCCATGGAGATCTTATACATTTGCACCTTGGGAAGACCCACACAGGTCTGGGAGGGCACAACTGCTCCTCTTCAGCTAGGGGCTGAAGTTGTGAAGCAGCTAGTTGTGACTCCCTGCTGAGTCACAGAGACTGATGGGGCTGCTGGACATGCCATTCCTGCCTCCTCTCCAGTTAATCACAGGAATCACATTACTCCAACACGAGAACACAGAGAGACCATTGACCATAAATGAAGAACTTGATCATGACTGGGAGAGTAGATACATCTCTGTGCTCGGTAAAAAAGCATGCTGTGATCCAGGTACGCTAAAAATCCTACCCAGCCTTGGCCCTGGCATCTAGCCTTTGTAACACATAAAAGAACTGGTTTCATCTCCAGCCAGCTTACTTCTGGAAAGCTTATTTAATTTGACAGGTGTAAGATGACATGCCTCAACACTGAACCTTAGCAGTATGTGGGAGGAATTACTGCTATGTCATTCCTTTATGTCAGGCATCCTAATGCTTTCTATGTGAATAGGAACAGCTGGGACATTACACTACTCATTGCCTACCAAATTCATCTGCTGGCCTTCTCCCTTCACCATCGAAGGCAAAGACCACCCTGATCCTGGCAACACAAAGAGACCCCCAATGCAGCTTTTCATCACCATCTGGCCACATCAAGTAAGGAGGAACTGTAAGCACACGAAACCTGTGACACGCCTGATTGCTCTCCGGGAACGGATTAGCTGCAGATCCTCAAGACAGGGTGCTCATGGCTGCAGGCCACAGGCAGGATGCAGAGGAGGGCACAGTGTCAGTCTCCTGCACTGATGGGGGAGACCCTGGGCAGAGCAACAGAAAAATACAGCCTGGTTCTCACCGCCTTAATGCTTGGCTCCAGAACCCAAACTGATGTAGAGATGGCAAATTTTTGCTGTGCCACCAAAGGTTTGTCCCCTTCAGAAAACTGCCTGCATTTTTCTGTGATTTGCATCCCTGCTGTGAAGTGTACCTGGGAATTCACAGCTACAAGGTTATCTCAGTGACCCATATGCCTGCTGTGTGATTTGTGCAGGTCTGTCTGCCCAGGTGCTCAGGGTTTGGGGAGTTCTGAAACAGCAAAGCCTGTGTAGTTTAGAGGAATTTCACACTTAGCTGACATGCGCACCTGACAGGTTTATAAAACTGAACCATTTGAACAGCTTATTAAACAGCAAACAGTGTACCAAAAAAAAAAAAAACCAAAGCCAAACCATGCAGGTAACAAAAGAAGCTTCAGGGATGTGGGTTGATTCCTGCCTCTTCCTGCCTGTCTCCTCCAGTCAGAGTAATGTGGCCTCTTCTACTGAATGCCAACAACTTGTCATGCAGGTCCTGTTTAACTGCTCCTGCGCAACTCCTCTGTCTTTGTCTGGGTGTTCTGCAGACCTCTGCACAAAGGAGGCCTTTCTGTTCTATAACATCAGATTTTGAAACCACTCCTTCTTCCACGGAGCATTTCTATCAGTTTTGCTCCTCTGTTAACTTGAAAATGCATCTCTGCAGCAATTCCTTCTATGAAGCTGGAGGAGGGACAGGAAGCTGGAGGAGGGACAGGATGCAACTGCAGACACATCCCTTCTCAAAAGCCATATTCTTTCTTCCTTCTACCGTTACTCCATCCTGACATAATAGGACGCATAATTTTGCACACATGAACATCCTTAAGGAAGGTCAGATCCTTCTCTGAGGCTGCCTCAGAAGGCTGAGCACTATTCCATAAAGCCTTATCTTTTTAAGATGAATATCTTAGTCACCTCCAGGGATTCAGACAACATGAAGTCAGTGAATAGTCATCATCTGCTGCAGTCTTCAACATGATGCTCTGCAGATCCCTGTAGGAGTCCCTGTTGAGGGATCTTTTTTAATCCAGGTCTGTGTGAAATGTGCGTTTCTGTTTACTCAGCAACTGGATTAAGGTGAAAAACACAGCAATTTGCAATATTCTATATGGTTTGTAAACTGTGATTTCCTGCAGGAGCTTGTAGAAAAAGTGAAGGTCTCACTTCTTAAGCTGGCTGCACCGTTGAAGCCATGACAGAAGCCATGACAGCTTGCAGCAGAGCAGCAGGTTCCAAGGAGTGTACACCACCGCCTTGGCCTGTAGACTCTCTTCCACCTGGAAGACATCCACAAGCAAGATCTCTGACCTTTTAAATGGAAAGACCTTAAGAAACATGCTCAGAAGGCAAAAGATGCTTAGTACATTGGCCAAAAGTGATGCAATGCACCACTTAAATTGAAGCACCTGCACTCATGCCACAGGGTAAATTTACTTTGTGAGAATTCAACACTGTACTTGCTCCATGCTTGTCCTAAACTAAATAAAAAAACATTATCTATACCCTCTGCATGGTAATAAACTGGAAATAAAAAGCTACCTTGTTCTATAAACTACAGTTTATGGGTTCTGCCCATGCTGGCCAGACTGCTCCACGGTTTCTGAGGTGATGCTGCCTTTGCCTTAGCAGAACTAACTCTGCCAGCTTATGAGCAGAGAGATACAACTTCTGGGCAAAGGTGGTCAGAGATACTGTACTGCATTGATACAGTGATTATAGTGTCTTTTTTTACCTAGAAGTAAAGGAAAAAGGAGAGAGGTAGAGGGGCAACAGCTCCCCAACTAGCTGGTGAAGGAATTTTCCAGAGTAAGGTGAAAACCAAACCTCCTATTTTTATTTGTTTCAAACCAAGCTAAAATTATCTTTTTTATCTTTTCTTCACTTTTTAAAGAAAACTGTTGGCTCTCCATTCAGCTACTTACATCTTCCACACAAATCTCTTTTCAGCTTGATGGCTGTGCTGCTACCTGAAAAACTGGACCACCGCAGAGCCCAAATGGGATACAATTACAGGCTTGAGTATGATGCTGCAAGCAGCTGAATCACTTGCCTTTGCAGGGACCTGTAGAAGAGCATGTAAAGCGAACACCCAAGGTCCATGAAGAAAAGACATACCCAAGACTTTTCCAGGGATGGCAGGAGAGTCTAAGAGGAGTGCTGGGAATTTATTTACTGGTACAGAAGAGGGGTTGAAAATCCCTCTCCTCTGTGCATTAGCACTTGTGTGATTTGTAGTCAGTTGCCCCTCACAATGAAGGAATTTATGGGAAATTTTTCATGGTCTGAATGTTAGAGGACCAGTCATCCTGCACAGGCAGTAGCTGCTGACTTCTCTACAAAATCCAGCTCCCACAGCTCAAGTCAGCACCACACTTGGCTGCAAGTCCCCACACAGGAGTTCAAATGAGGAGAGGACTTAGAAGCCTCAGAAAAGTCTGGTTAGAAAGATATTTTGGTTTTTGCTCACAGTTTGGCAAACCAGGATTGGGCTCCAGAAAGTGTATAGAATATTAAAATATTCACTTTTTGTAAGATCATTTAAGAAGAGAAGTATCTCCAACCTCGACCACTCCTGATGATCACGCTCTTTGTTTGGTGGTCTCTCTCAATCTCTCAGTCCATGGCAGAGACAACACAAACCACTGCATCTTGACTGGGCTTTCAACTGTTCTGCCACTAGAGACAGGAAACTTTATTTAGACTGTAAGCTCTTTGTGGCAGACATAGTCTCTCTGTTTGGTAATTGCACAAAATCTAATAGAAAGAAGTACTAATTCCTGCCTGGGATTGTTACGTTATGACGGAAACAATATCACAGCCAGACCTAAGCACTGTGCACAGGAATTCTGCGCAAACTATATGGATTCCTAAATCCTGAGGCTGGACGGATCAAAACCTTGTGTTTTGTGAATTTTTGTGTCTCAGATCCTCTGACAGGTATCTTGCAGAGATGTAGTGTCATGTTCCTCCAGGAAGGAATTAACAGAACTTACCTCAACTTTGCCTCCTGTCACATTTCGCTTTGTGAGTACAAGCACAGTGGAAACTCAAGGAAGAGCATGTAGTGTTTGTCATTAAGCCTTAACTGTATTCAGCAGTGCTAAGGATGAACACACAAATTCAGGATGCTTTCTAACTATCAGGCAAAAAGTTTCTTGAGGCAGTGGCTCATAAAAGCAGGGAGAAATGATTTTCCACAAAGAGCTACTCAGGATTTATAACATTCAAATGATTCAAGATTTTTTTTTTTTTTCTGTCGAAAGACATGAGTTTGACACACTACCAAGCTCTCACTATAACTGCTAAAGAAAACTTTGAGAATATTATCCCCGGGATTTTCCAATGTCTTCACCCATTATCTTTAATACGACCAGAATGAGGTCACTTTGTACACATCTGCAGTGCATGCTCTTCCAGTGCATCGGAATAAACTTTACAGACTACGTCACTGATCTGGCAAGCATCTGTCTCCCGTACAACTGAAATCATCTGCAATCCACTTTTGACAAGGGTCAGCTTGCCTGCAAAATCACTGCTCTGCACAGCCCCTAGAAATAACAGATTTTCCCCATCACAGCAACTAAAATGTTAAAGATGACAAGCTGCAAGACTGGATACATACCACAAAGAAAAGAGGGCACAGCGCTAAGGTCTTACAGCAAGCTAAGTTTTGCTTGACATAGCATGCACAGTGCCACTACAATCAGATCACAGCAAGCCAGCTAGTAGTGACACTACTGAAGCTCCTGTCCTGGAAATGCTGGGTGTTTCCTAGGTACCCCTCCAGTCAAGCAAGGATGAATAGATAGAAGTGCTCCAGCTTGTAGACAGTTCACAGTGAATCCACTGCCAGGCAGGTTGCTCTGTGAAGTGAATGATGTAGCCAGAAGGGGAAGTGCTACTGATCAGTACAAGCCACTCTACCTGTGCTCTCCACAGTCCCCTGAAAATCAAATATACAAAGCTTCCTGTTGCCAAGCAGGGATGGGAAGAGGGAGACCTGTGTCCCAACTGCAGTCTGTCAATACCTGGAGGGACCTTACAGGAAACATAGAGAGGGACTTTTGACAAGAGCATGTAGAGACAGGACAAGGGGGAATGGCTTCAAACTGAAAGAGAGTAGCCCTAGATAAGATATTAGGAAGAAATTCTTTACTGTGAGAGGTTGTCTAGAAGTTCTGCATGTCCCACCCCTAGGAGTATTCAAGGTCAGGCTGGATGGGGCTCTGAGCAACCTGATCTGGTGAAAAGTGCCGCTGGCATGGTGGTTGGAATGACATGGTCTTTAAGGTCCCTTCCAACCCAAGCCATTCTACAACTCTACGGTTCTATGGCTCCCATTAGCATGAGTGGGGTGTAGGATGTGCTGGTAACAAGCAGTAATATTACAAGCTCTTTTATAATTCCAATGTCTGAAGTGGCAAATTGCTGGATTCCACTAGAGGATAAAGCTTTTTGTCTTCAGATGGCCACATTTTCTGTGTCTGGGTTTGGAGGGAAGAAGAACACCCAATTTCTTGCCACCCTCCAAACAATCCAAACTCCAACTATCTTCCATTTAGCTTTTGCTAGTGAAAATAAAATCTAAATCATCATATTCCCCTGATTGATGTGCTACATAGGCAAAAACGCAATTTGTAATTTAGGCTAGTACTAAATACCACCTGAAGGAAGAGTCTGAAAAGAAAAAGAGCTTTGAGTCTGCTTTTGCCAGACATCATAGAAAGCATCATAGTATCAAGGAGTTCCTTCTGGAGGTATCTCTACACAAAATCTGGCTTGTGATTCTGTGACTTAAATAAGCCTCGTCCTGCTTACCCTCATGGTAAGCAAAAGCATTCAAAACCATCATTGATGAAGCAGTTTTGTGGAAAGAAGGGAAAAGATCCCAAATGCCAGAATAGAAGGTACATATCATAGAAGGAAGACTTCCAACCAAAGGCTAGGAAACCAGCATTTCCCCACCAGATACCTCCAGGCCCCAGATCTGCTCTGTTCTGTACTGTGGTCAACATGAAAAAAAGCAAGACTTTTCCTTGTATATTTCTTTCTGCCCAAGCAATTCTACACAGACACACATGCTCCCTTACAGGACCTCTTCCTCCAGAACTTGTTAGACATGGTTGTCATGATCCTTCCTTATAAAAAAAAAGGGTACTTATTCAGCACCACTCTGCAAAGCACACAGTAAGTCAGTCATTTGTCTCTAACAACTATGCAGAAGAGTTACAGGCAGCTGGAACACAACAGCATCTTGTTTGCCACCCACAGAATATATAGTTTGCTCCTCATAATCTACTCCTTTTCTTCAGGAACTTCTACCTCAATGGCAGAAAGAAAAGGGACAATCCAGAGCAACTGTTTTTTATAAATCACACCTTTGCTCCAGTCTTTCAGGCATGAATTACAGGACATTTTTCTGGCACAGCAGCTGGTAGCAACAGCTGGATCCCATGTCCTTTCCCTGGAGCAGGAGTATACCTCACAGCACAACTGGTCATTGATGATACCTTGCCAGGCTGTCATCACATTGAAGAGAAAGGAATAAGGGATTGAGGATTCTCTGCTTTTTTGCACAAACTATTCTGGCATTGGGAAGTTGCAAAGAGTGAGAAGACCTGCTGAGAACCATGCTGAATTCTTTTCGTCACACAGCAGCATGGCCGAAGGGAAATATCCTGAGGTATCAACACCACAGAGAATTTGAGCTCTGAAGGCAGCATTTGATCTCCTAAAATAGGTAACTCAAAAGAAATTCTGATTCCTGGAGTCATGATTTCTCTTCTGGTCTGCCTTTGGAGCTGCATGTGCTATGCTGTTCCTTGCATTATAAGATTGTATGTTAACAAATATAATACATCCATAAAAAGAATGAGCATAATTTCTTCTGAGTCGCTCCCCACATTACTATTCTTCAGGAATCAATGTAATTAAATAGGTTGGAGTAGATGATGTGTAGAGTCTGCTTCCTGCTGTTGGTTTATCACTTCTACTATTTTTAGCACTCTTCTGAGAACTATGTTTTAATAGTTCTGAGAATATGTTTTAATAAAGATACCATCTTCTAGGCAGGCATACAAATAGTGAATCAGTCTATTCATATTAATGTCACAAGAATGACCACATCCAAGCCAGGATGAGGCAAAAGGTCTCTGCAATGCATGTTTTCTGTTTGTTACCAACAATTTATTCTATTGGTGTGAGACAATCAAGAGATCAGGCTAGACTCTCAGGCCATGCATATCACACTTTAATCCTGTTGCCAGGGTTTATGCCTCAAATATGTACTTTACTGGAAGACGCCTGTTTGTTTTCCTGTAACTAGCTGTGGTCAGAGCTGCTTATTCTATAGATCACGTGGCTCACATTCCTCCTGGAAGTCATTTTCTGAGCTGCAATTTTCAGCAGCAATCTCAAATAAAAATTTCCACAGGCAAAAAAATCCTGGTCCTGCTCTGCTCATCTTAATAGATGTCTATTTTACATTAAGGTTTTTGTGTTTGAGGGCCTCCAAGTTTTGCAAATGGTAAGATGGGAACATTAAAGCACTTTCAAGAACAAAAGATTCAGTATAGACAAAAACGTCTGTCAAATACTCTTGGATTACAAACATCTGCTTTATGGCTCACATCTCAAAATAATATTTTTCCTCAGTCTATACCTCCTCCTAGTCTTCAGGCAACCCCGTACCCTAGAAAAGCTTACTAACTGAAGAAAAATGACCATGGACAAAGACACATGGCCCCTGAAGAGCAGCATGTGAGAACAGCAAATGAAGAACTGATCAAGACATGGCAGATTTCACAGCACCTGTCAATTTTCACAGTGGCCCACACTATAATTCCTTTACTTAAACTAAAATTCCTTTTCAGTATTTATCTCCATAATGCAACTCAGGGCAATGGTTCCTGTGTAGCCTGAAGTTTACTACTTCCTTTTCCTTCCTTCCTTTCCTACCCAAATAAGGTCTTGCCTGTATTTTTTGTTGTTTGCTTGTTTTTCTACAGCAGTAGGAACAGGTCTAATAAAGTTTGCCTCATTTCCTACTGTCATGTGGATGTATATGTGTTCACAAACCAATATGCAGATGTCACAAAAGTCCTTTTGCTAAATTGCAGAATTACTGTCCACCTATACCACACTGCAATTTCAGCTTTTTTTTTTTCCTTTTTCATATGAGCAGAATTAATCCCTGATAATCTGCTTTAAATGCTGAGAAGAATGACTAACAGACTGCAACAAAAGATGGCTGTGCTGATTTCTGAGTACCCACCTTTGCTCAGAGACCACTGAACTGAACACAGACAAGGACTGAATCCCTTTTTTGCAAATGGGCCTGCGCTCACAGTACATAAAATAATAATAAAATATGGACCTCTAAAACTCAATGCTTTACTTTTTCTATCATGTATTTTCATCATGGCCCTACTTTGGCTGAAAATGCAATGCATTAGTGTTCCCTGGGGACACTGAAGAGGATTATGGCATTCTTTGTGGGCCACCGGATGGCACTAGTATCCAAAATACTACTGTCAGCCCACCATTTGTTTCACCAAGGAAAAGACATTGACTTTTAAAAATCAAAACACTCAAAACAGCAGCCCCTTGGCAGCCTGCAATGCTGTGTCTATGTCTGCCAAAAGTACACAGGTCACAGGAAAAGTGACATAAACCACTGCAAAATATGTCACTTCATTGTTTGCCATAGTTGCACAGCAGAAATTAGGGCTGCACGAAAGATTTGTGGCCATCCTGCTACACTTGAAAAGTCATTAAAGAAATTGATTAATTCTGCTTAGTTGTTGGATACATGCAACTCCCTGTGCACTGGGTTAGGGGAGCAGGGAATAAATGAAAGTAACATGCCACTTTCTTCTTTTCATCCATGCATTAGAAATGGTCTACCTGCTCCTGCTATATTAGCATTTGGATCAAATCCTGTGGAGTTTTGTTGGATTTTTTTGTAAGCAAAGATGACACTGGAATGTGGTGAAATTATGCTGGACTAAAGAAAGACAAGCAGCCCACTGCTGCCCACGGCCTCAATGGCGTTGATGGAGATGCTCACAGCAAACCATCTCACTCGGACTTGAAGAATGAGACTCAATACTTTCATTTCAGTATTTTGCCTTAGGAAAGGTGCTTGTTGTCTGACTCAGTTTTGTCCTCAATTTAGAGATAAAATGGGAAATGTAGATTTTAAAATTTGTTTTTTACCCTGCAACACTGGAGACACACTGGAGATGCTACAACTGGAACATCTCTTTTCAAGGACCAACCAATAGAAACAATTTTAAATGTGGTGTCTGTAAAGCAGTCATGGCTGAGTGGCAAACTTGCTTCAGTACATCAACAGATCAGGGCCTCTGCCAAGTGCTTAAAGCACTGTGAGAAATCCATCATTTCCAGTGAAACTGGAGCCAGGGCAGCAACGTGTCATCCTTTTGTACTCACTCAAAAGGAGTCATTTTTCATTTTCCTTCATATCACAAATAGGGAAAGCTATCTGAGGAGAGGTCCTAAGCCCAGAAAATGTTACATTTCAAATAGATAACCTGTCTTTTAGCAATTGCTTTGCCTATAGAGAGCCAAATGCAGGGGCAAAAGGAGAAGGAAGGAATGGTGAAAGAGAAGATGGTAAATAGCAGTTAAAGCAGACAAAAGGGCTCTGTTGCACAGTGCAAATGAAGCACAGCTGGTCTACAGCTGCACTGTATTCCCCTAGAAGGTAGGGCACTGGGGAAATGCCGTAATGCTTTCGTTACTATCAGGATGGTACAACAGACTGGGTGGACTGAATGGCCCTTTTCTCTGATGCCCGTAAAAATGATCATAAAAAATCCATTAGTTCCTGCAGCCTTGTGCGTCCTGAGACAGGCTGTCATGCGTAGGACAGTAGGCAGACTGCTGCTCTGCTTTCAAGGGATTCACAGGCAAAAGTCTTGGAGTAACTCCCCAAAATCTGATTTTGAGGACACACCAGAAGCATTTCAGGCAGGGAATTGAAAGCAAATATGAAAGTATTAAAGCATGCTATGAAGCAAGCTGGAACTATTGACAAACTACCCCTTGGCTTTGGTGGACTTGAGCCCAATCTGCCTGTCATTTTCTTAAACTCACCGTTTCAAACCTGACTCTATACAATGTTTCATCTCTTCCTTCCCCTCCCACCTGATGAACAATTGCATGAGCCTCCTGAAGACTGCACACCAATTTCATCATTACACCTCTCACTCACTTTTCTTGGCCCACACATTTATGTCAATACCTCTATTTGTCATTTCCTCCTTCCTGTGATTATAATTGAAATTTACTAGGGTAAGATGGGATGATTATGAGTTCAAAAGCTTTTAACAAGAAGTACCCTGCTGTTTGTCTGCCCCACTTAAGGAAGCTCTTGCGCATTTGTGTCAGTCCCTCTTGACTCCCTGAGATAGGTGTCTGGCTGCTGCATGAAATTGGGCCATGGTCTATAAATTACAGTGGCACCAAGCCCAAAAGCAAGCTCCCTGTGTATGTGTTTGTTGTCTGAGATGACAAATGAAAAATAGCAACAATGAACAGTAACTATTCCTCAGACACAAAAGTCATTGCTTCTGCAGTGGAGGCAGCAGAGGATCTTAAACTTCTGTATCAGATTGAAGGCTGGAGGCTCCTCCTTTGAGCTATTAAGCCCTTAGCACTATTCCTGATACGATACAGTAGTCTCCCTCTAACTAGGATCAAATAAGACAAATTCTACCAGCTATAAAAAGCTTCTAAAAGTGACTATGAAACCCAAGAATGCAATTTTTTCTCACCAGGAGTGGGAAAAATCATGAGCCACCCCGAGTATAGATGTCAACAGCTTCTTTGTTGAATTTCTCCCAGAAGACTCAAAGATGGGAAAAATCAAAAGCACCAGCTTCCTCCTTCTGAAGTTGTGCAAGAGCCTTTGAGGTTTTGCTATTAGCAGCCTCCTTTTGCAAACTGTTTATTCCAAGGAACATTCATTCCCCACATTAGGTCAACCAAGGGTTTCCTTAAGGCAGCCGAGCCACTGCCATCTCTGCTGGGAGGGCCCAGACAGAGGTGCAACACTGGGGTCATGGTCACAGGCATGCGCTGTAGATGTGGCACAAACCCAAAATCTAACTTAGAATGTTGTAGTGCCAAGGGAAGCTCATGTTTGACTCCAAAGGTAAACAGTTGCTTTCTGGTCATTTCCAAAAGCAGGATATCCATCTCTACGCCCCACTAAGCTCATCAGGGAAATAACTGGTTTATCTTCCAACAGGAAGTGACACACGTGCCAGTAGGTTACATACTTACAGATGAGCTTGAGGGCTTTTTCCTCTGTGCCTTTCACACACTGCTATAGCTGTTTGTGCAGCACAATATGTGACAGCAAAACTTTGCAGGTAGACCTTATCCTTTCCACCACAGCCAGGCTTGAACACTTCCCTGAAAAAAGACTTTTTAAACTATATTAATTGATTCTGGAATAATAAAAACCCCAGACCCTTGTTTTTAGTTGTTGAAATGAAAAACATATAAGATGTTTCATATAATATATTTCATAAATGAAAACATATAAAGAGATTTCTTTAACCTAATTTCTCTGCATCTAGGAATTAATTGACACAGAGCTGGAGGTTTCTGCATGAGGGAAATGTGTGGATGACTTAGATAGTGTTATTACATAGAGGTGTGATGCTCCTGAAGTGAGTCCAGCATAAGGCTACAAAGCTGATGAGAGGACTGGAGCATCTCTCTTCTGCGGAAATGCAGAGGGAGCTAGTCCTCTTCAGCCTGGATAAGCGACAACAGAGAAGGGACCTCACCAATGTCTATGAATATCTGAAGGCACGGTGTCAAGAGGATGGAGCCAGGCTCTGCTCAGTGATGCCGAGCAATAGGATGAGAGACAACGGGCAGAAACAGGAACTTCCACCTGAACATGTGCAAGAACTCCTTTATTGTGCGGGTGACGGAGCACAGGAACAGGTTGCCCAGAGAGGTTGTTGAGTCTCCCTCACCGGTGATACTCAAGAATTATCTGGACACAATCCAGGGCAATTTGCTCTAGTGGACGCTTCTTGAACAGGGAGGTTGGGCTAGATGACCCCCAGTGGTCGCTTCCATTCTTATTCATTCTTTGATTCTGTGATCAGGGACAGTCATGTGGAATCAGAAAGGCTTGAACTAGACTGTGGATTGACCAACAGTTTTTCCATGGATATCATGCAAAGAAGCTGTCCAACAGCTATCTGTGCATGAAAGACCTTTCCCCATACAGAATGATAACTGGAAAGCTCTTTTTGTTATTCAGCCTAAGTCCCAGATTTTAAAAATGACAACAAATGAGTGCAGCTACTGCAAAGACAGGGTATTTTTTTTCATCTTCACTATCAAGCTTCCTGCGCTGGTTTAGCTTTGCAAATAATTTCCAGCAATCAATCAAAAGACAAGTCTGTGGAACATTATCTTCTGTTTTCCAGATGTTTCCAGTCAAACTAACACTTTAATCTGTCCACCTCTTATTCTCTTGCTAAGTTTTGGTATTTGGGGCAGTCCAACTTATGGTGGGCAAAAGCAGTCATGAAGAGGAATGGTGAATCCACAAATCCTTTAGCAATCATTTGAACTCCATTTTACACACAGACATACTGATAGCATCCCCACAGAAAAGGAAAAAATAAATTTCTTTCCTATACATAGTTATAGTTATCATCAAGTATGTAATGTCTCTTTCCTCTTTTCAATTGGTTATATAGGAACAAATGTTATCTATCAAGGAATTTCATTTTTAAAAGTGAAATTTGTCAGAAGATTTAATAAAAATTTATGCAGTAAGTACAGAACATTCCAGATGCATTTTGCCTGGAACCTCAGTTCTCACCTTCCAAAGCAATAATCCTTTAGGACCGATGCGAATGTAAGCACAGGCACTTATCTGCTTTCCAAAAGACTTCACTGTTGCAGGAATTACTGCTTTCCAGCTGCTTGCAACTGCCTTCTTTGCACAGACTACATTGCTCTGCAGTTGTATGTCTCTTTGAGGCATCTTTTACTGGGCAACGTCAGCCACACAGGTTTAAATGGAGGAGATGGGCTTTTCATTCCACTAACTGTGGAGGCTCTAGCAAAACATTGTCCAGAATGTGGCTGCTGTCACCTCCTTAGGACTGCAGCTGGGTCTGGAGCACCTGACTATACGTCTCTACTCCTACACACTTCAGTTGCATTTGTGTAACATGATATAAAAGCAGTAGATGAGGTATTCTTGAAGTTGCTGATCCTAATCCAATCCTAGTGTCTGTTTGTGGGTCTGCTGGACCTACCACTTGTGCAGGAATTTTCTCCACTTTGGTTCAGCTACAAAGATCTTAACCTGCCTTAAGTTTTTCTAATTACCATTAAAAAACCCCCCAAACTCTTCTACAGTGCAATATGAGCACAGAGAACATGATTTTCAGTCAGTAACTAAGCAATATTGGAGTCTCCTTTACAGCACAGATCTGTACCACCATTCAAGGCATGGCTTTCCAGTGTACAAAAGGGGCTTGCTCTTTCCCTCTCCTCACTGTCCGTTTTGAGTATTTGCATAGTGTATCCAACCAACCAAAGTGATTAAGAGGAAATAACAGCTGGCCAGCCAACAGGTGCCTGCTCCTAGTGTCTTGCAGAAGCCTTCTGAAATAAGCTGGAGATCACCATCTGACACCACGCATGCCAGCAGCTCCAGCAGTAGAGGGGCTTGGGGCATACACAGCACAGATTCTGGCTAGCCAAAATGCAGATGAGATCCTCTAAATACATTTTCATACATCAATTCCTCGGGTACCGTAAAATGACAAGTCTGCTATTTCTTAATGAATACTGCAGACTTAAAAGAATTGAGCTTTCCTCTATTAGCATTCCCGTCTGATCCTAATAAAAATTAAGCAAGTTTTATCTTCATTATGAGTCTGAGATTCATAGAAGGTTGGATTATCTAGCCTGCCTGCCATGCTCTTTCCATGCAACTGCCAGTTCCTGTCTATTAGGAAAGCAAAATTGCATTGGAAAGGAACAGTTTTGGACTTACAATGTCACCAGCATATGAAATATTTCTCATTGTGGGGTTTCTATGCCATTCTGACCCATCACTTCTCGTGGCTGGCCAGAGTCATGATGAATGACATCTTTACCAGATCTGATGGATCTCATTGAACTATGAGATAGTTATATGTAGCTACTTTGAAGGTCTGTTTTAGAGTCTGTGTCCCCCTTAGGGGATGCCTGCTACAGCAGACCTCCAAAACAAAATGGCCTGTGAGTGACAAGCAGCCCACAAATCCAATTCTCCATTTCATCATATGGTTCTTGCACAGTAGGGCAATCACCTATGTGTCCATTTTATAAGATGGGCTGACAATGAAGAGCTATTAATGAATACACATTATGACTCAAGTGGGCGCCACTGTAGGAATTAAAAATTAACATTTTAATTTTTAAGCTATTCTATAAGGTATGTTTGTGTTTCACATCTAATCAACATTGCCTACCCAAATATTAATGAGAAATAAAGAAATTATTTTTAATGGTAAAATATTTAATCAGATTAAAAAGAATGATGAACTTTTACTTTTTGGATGAAGTGTTTCTTCTTCATTTTTGAAAGGACACTTCAGAGTTTTTGAAATCCTGTGGAGTGAGAGGAATTCTTTCCCTCTTACCATGTCTAGTCACCAGACCACACATTTTAGTTCAAGAACGCATGTAAATTACACAGCCCTTTCCTGCAGCTGCACAGAATAATAAAAGGAGCTGGAAAAAAAAAAAAAATTGTTCACTTTTCCACAGATTCTCAGAAAGCACTGATTTTTTTTTCCCCCAGCCAATTAGAAAATTTTGTCTGCTATAGATTCTTCTCTACAGAAACATCTCCTTCCTCCGCTTTCTGACAGATCACTTGGCTGTTTGTGCATTGCTAATATTTTCTTATGGTGGCTTCTAAAACCCAGCCAGCCAGCTGTGAATGACAGTGACTTAACTGGTTCAACACAAGAAGAAACGACCCCGAACAGTCAAATTTGCTGAACTGCATGTTGCATCCTTTTGTGCCATGACTGCTTGCCCTTGTGATGGTTCCTCAGGCTTTCCAAGACCTCTGTGCCTGGCACAGATACCTTAGCAAAACTCTTTTGGTACTTGCAGAAGTGCTAGGATGGGGATTACAAAAACCACTATTATTTGTTAACAGGTGGCTAGAAGAGGTTGCTGATGGCAGGAATCCTCAGCCAAGAGTCAGTCTGCAGTGGTCAACTTCTTGCACTTGGCACAACGAGTTTTTTTTACTGAAGGAGCAGCCCACCTTGGCTCTGTACTAGTAGTCAGTCAAAGGAAATGCTCTTAGAGGATTTTTAGGCTGTCCTTTGAGTATTCTCAGGGTAGGTGAGCAGTCAGTCACTCAATTCTATGTGAGAGATAGTTCTTAAGAATGGTCTAGCTTTTAAGGAATAAGGCTTTACATTCCACACAGAAACTTAAGTGCTGGTGCCCACCATTTTCAGTAGGAACAGAGAGCCATGAGACCTTTGTGGGGCTGGATATGAATGCATACACACAAGGGTGAGTTGGTCTTACTGCCGAGTGGTCCCCAAACGCTGTGAAGCTCACCTTCCAACATGGTGTGCCTACCGTCTTGATGTCACCGACCTAGTGCTACCCAGGCCTGGCAGAGAGGGGAACGCTGAGGATAGCAATTCCCACTTGAAGTGTTAGATAACACCTCCCTAACACTGCCCTCTTTGACCTGAGTGATATGTTGCCCAACAAAGCACTCTTAGCCTCTTTGACCACTGACACTTCAGGTAAAATTCATACCTGAGCACTTCTGCTACACCATGTCCCTCCTGTTTATCCTGGATAAATCAAAATACCACAATTTCTGCCTGTCTCTGTGCCCTGTTACTGTCAAATCCTGCAGATTGTGGATGGTATCATACTCTACAGGACAGCTTTGAAACACTGCATGGTTGGAAGTTGTCTCAGTCTTTCCATTTCACCATTCTGCCTTACAGCAATGCTCAGAGGACTCTCAAAACCAGAAAACAGAATTGCCCAGTTACCCAAAATTTCTTACAGACAGCATGTAGTACTTTCCTAGAGCCCCCTTAAATGCAATGAAACAAGGCTTGCAAGCCCAAAGAGCATTTAGACCAAAATTTGTTCTGGTTTTAGAAAGATGTGATTTTTCTATGGGACATATGAAAACGCAACGCTTTTTCCTACTACCTTCATCTCCCTTCCTGAATAAGCAGATGTCATGTGGTATTGTCACAGACGCAAACTTGGAAAACCTTCCTGTGCCAGTTATCCCAATATTCAAACCACACTTTAATGACAGAGGAGCTGAGGCGGCTTCTCATGGGGAACAATCACGTGTGTTACACTAGGAAAGAGTAAATTCTTCCTGCATGACATGTGAAAAGTAGCCACTAGTCTGGGTTAGCTCTGTGGACACACAAAGCTATCTGATGTTTTGTAGGCAGTCATTATTTCTCCAGTTCTTCCGTATCACTTGTACATTCCTGCAGAGCCCTGTAAAGAGTGTCACATGCAATGTGGCATCATAACAGCTATTTTTCAGGTCATATTGTGAACAAGATCATACTTTGTTATGCTAAATAAATACTTTGAAAGAGAAAAGAGCATTTAACCTGATATGAGGTGATAAATCGGAGCAGGGAGCAAAGCGCAGATGTATTAGCTTAACAGGGCACTGCTAATTTTTATAATCAAACTTATTGTCACCCTTTGGTTGATGTGCAAGAGAAACAAATTTTTTATTTTGCATCTCGAAATTCTGAACTACTCTAAAGCAACAATGAAGCTTATGAGTAATAAGTACTTCCATCTGCACTACAGTAATACCAAGAAACCCCAGACGAGGATGATGCCTTAGGTTTTAACTTTCATAGTTTTCAAATCCTGTACTGCCTAGTGTGTAACTCTAACGTTTCATGCGGCCTGTTAGCTACTGTTCTCTCATGCTGGTTAGACATAACAAGCCCTCTAAGTTTGCTCTTCAAGGACACCTCGATTGTCCCAGGCCCAAAATGTGTGAACTAAAAGCCTCTGAAGAGGAGGGGCAAACCTGGGGTAATTACATCATTAACTGAAGTTATAATTGGAGAATTAACCCTGATATGCAAATGGACCAAACTTACAAAAGTGTGAAGAACCCGTGACCCATCTTGGGTGTAGCCTTTTGACTGCACAGGGTGTACTTTTGAAGGCCCTTCAAATAAATACCTACTTTTATTCTCTTATTTTAGTCTAGCCTCCTTTTTTACGTAGCCACTTCCAGGCATCAAGGAGACAAAACTTCAGATTCGTTTATATCAACCAGCAAATTTCCACGTGAAAACGTACAGCAATCTTTACTTACACGTAACCTCTATCATTGCTGCAATTCGATTGTATTTTATCCTGCAAAAGTAATTTTTTAAGGTGTGGTCAGGATGAAAGCAGTCTTTAGTTAATTGTAGCTGCAGGTCCTCTATCTTAACTTTGCGTCTCCTCTCAGTTTAGGTCTCAAAGGGTAAGTTTCTGATACTTAACTAAACTTCTTGCTAAAAGCAGATCACATCCTCTGAAGATCTGCTGGTAAAAGTCTTAAATGTCACTGTGGCCGATGCACAAAAGGAATATCAAAAACATTATGGCTAGCTCTGTTTTGCCAACTCTTCTGATTTTGTAACAAGTTTCACAATATTTCCTGTTTTTCTTAAAACCTTAGCTGTACAGTTATATGACTATGTGGGAATCTTAGCTCTGTATTTCAAAATGAATTTAGGAGTCCTTATGAATGCAGAGAAGAGGTGGAAGTATGATTGAACTGTGGAAAACAATTAAACAAGTATATAAAATATTGCAGTGGGTTTTTTTTATTATCTGTATTTTACAAGCCATGTCTCCACTTCATTATGGAATCAACATATAACCATATTCTTCCATGCAAACCGATAAGAATGAACATCCCTCTTTTACTGCACTGTGATCCTTTTTGTTCCACCAAGTAGTCGTAATGTTACAACTCCACAGCTCCAGCTGGGCACTTTGGTGTGCATCACAGTGTCAAAGGCAGACAATTTCCGTGAGATGAACTTTATTTTCTAAATTGGTAATATCTTTGCCAGCAGCTTAAGCTGATGTCAGTAACACATTGTCATCAGGAAACAAGGATGATAAGTTTAAAGCAATAGAGTTGCCAAGGAAGTGACTGAATGCAAATTAAATCTTAACTCTTGCTCAGATATACATGATTTTCTTTTTCAAATGTCCCTAGCATTTTTACAAGTCCTCTGCATCAGTTTACAATCTAAAGTTGGAGAAAACAGTAGTTCCTACAAAGCTTTCCCTCCCCTCTCTTTTTCCTATAACTTTAAGCAGTACTTATAACAGTAAGCTCGCAAAGAATTTCCCCCAGAATAATTTCCTCTAAAGTGTGATATGAGAAAGACTTATCTGGTAATTGCTATGGAAGGTTCTTGTATTTTGTAGTTGATTCTTCAGAAACAGAGTCGTCTGAAGAGACTGAATTACAGTGGGTAAAACGTTCAATGGCAAGTAAGTACAAGACCAATGTATCTTATTTACCCTCTTCCAAAGGAAAACTGAGAGACAGAGTTTCAAACTCTGGTAAGAGAAAGACGAAAGCTAAGTTTTGAGTTAAAGAAAAATTTGGGAAAAGAGCTGAATTTCAGTCTTGGCATTCCCATAGACAGACATCAAAGAGGACAAGAAAATGAGAAGCTGGGATAGGGTGTAAGGATGGGGACATTTATAACTTTCTTTTCCTTTAGGTTTCTAAAACATTTTCTTATAGTGTGGAAACAGATGGGATCCACCCACCAGGAGTTTATGTAGACATGTTCATTACATTTAGAGAGTTATTATGAAAATATAACCCATCCCATACAGGAATGTAAGGGAATGGGGGCACAAGAGAGTCTGTATTTTCAAGGATGCATCTTAAATTGAAACCCTTTCCTATTGTATGCTGGATGCTGAATTCTTCTGCAAATCTGGTCAAGAGTTTGCATTGTGCAGAAAAACTACAATCCAGGTTGACCATGGGGGAATAAAAGAAACATGACAAACAGTAAGGACACTGAAAATGCGCAAGCACACCCATACAGAGGATGAAACAGGTGCTATACAAGCTCTCCAGTTTTCTTATCAAGGGGAAGGAGAAAACCCTTAAAGAAAGTATGGTGCTAAACAATGGATTTTTCCATCGTAAGGTATCTTTTGGCCACTGTACATTGCTATGGGTGGCTTTTTCTGTGCTGCATCAAGCTGGGTCCTGACTGCCATCCCAATATGGCAACTT
Source organism: Edolisoma coerulescens (assembly GCA_013397115.1). Classification (NCBI taxonomy): domain Eukaryota; kingdom Metazoa; phylum Chordata; class Aves; order Passeriformes; family Campephagidae; genus Edolisoma; species Edolisoma coerulescens. The sequence goes on along the minus strand of VWZW01002524.1, from coordinate 980,391 downwards.
TTGAGAGGCTTGAACCATCAAGCAATACTTGCAGAAGATGACTTTCCTTGTCTCCATTAAGTCCAGTTGGCATGCTAGCGCACACCACGGGACTGCTACAGTGCTTAGTTCAAAGATATGACAATGTCAGAAGTAAAGAAGAAAAGCAGGAAAAAAAAAATCTGATTAAGTCAGTCTGATAATGAAACAAACACAGGTTCAGTCACATATGCAAACAGTTAAATCTCTGGTGCTTGATAAGGATATATCAAATAGAGGACAAAGACTAAATCTGTATGGATTCATTGAAAAGAGAGAAGGTTTAGAAATAATTTTCTAAACAAATTGTTAACAGCATGTCTTGGCCCACATGGGGTGTTCACTGGGAGTGGCAGTAATATTTCTCTCTCCCATTTGCAAGAAATTCTCTGTAACAGAAAGAGATATAGAAAAAGGATCTTCTTTTCTGATGCAACATTTGCCAAGTCAAAGTCTGCAATAATGATCTTTCCTGCTGTCTTGTTTCAGATAAGATATACATACTAATAAAATATGATTCTTTTACCACTGCTCGTCAATAGGATGCAACCTTGTTGAGCAGCTAGCAGGCTGACAGTCCTGATAACTGCTGGTGCTCGAAAATGCTCTCTTTCTGCCATGAGGATTGCTAAGAAACTAGTGCCAACACTTTCACCTTTTTGGTTTTCCTCTCTGAATCTTAACAGCCTTAAAACCCTCAAAATTTCCCACCACCTGTCCAACATCACAGCTTGAAAGTCAGAGGCAAAAAGATCCATTCCACTGCTAAAATTTTTGAAAATATATGCCACAGTTATGTCATTTGTAATGACTTGGACAGAACAGTTCTATACAGCTGAAAAGATTTCTGCCTATGCTTCTCCTTCCTAAAGTTGTTCTTTACTCGCAACCCAAATGTTTTTTTCTTTCTGAGGGTTATTGCTTGCCATGGGGCAGTACCTTTGAATAAGTCTGTGAACTAAAATAGAAAGGGAGAGAAATCAAGCTATATCCATAGGTGCTGTTGCTGAAGAGATGAAAATGCGAGTTTCCTAGGTCATGCTACACTGTGAGGGGATATTCTTGCTTTGCTTCCCTAGAAATAAAGCAACATGGTATTCAGAGAATCATAGAAATGGTTTGGGTTGGAAGGGACCTTTCAGATGATCTAGCTCCAACACCTCTGCCAAGTGCAAGGGCACCTTTCATTACACCAGATTGCTCAAAGCGCCATCCAGCTTGACCTTGAACACTTCAGGAATGGCGCATCCACCGCTTCTCGGGACAACCTGTGTGGGTGTGTCACCACCCCCACAGTAAAGAATTTATACCTTATATCTAATCTAAACCCACTCTCTTTCATTTTAAAGCGATGCTTCTTGTCCTATTACTACATGCCTTGGTAAAAACTCCCTCCCCAGCTTTCTTTCCCCTTTAGGTACTGGAAGGTGCTATGAAGTCTCCCTGGATCCCTCTCTTCTCCAGGCTGAACACCCCAAATTCTCTCAACCTGTCTCATGAGAGATGTTCTTCAGTCTCCCAATTCTCTTCACAGCCTCCCCTGGACTCAATCCAACAATTTCATGTCTTTCTTATGTTGGGAGCCCCAGGGCTGGACACAGCACTCCAGATGGGTCTCACCACAGAGGAGCAGAGGGGCAGAATCCCCTCCCTTGCCCTGCTGGCCACACTGCTTTGGATGCAGCCCAGGGCACATTTGGCTTTCTGGGCTCTGGGTGCACATTGACAGATCATCTCCAGCCTCTGAACCACCAGCAACTCCAAGTCCTTCTCCCAGAGACTGCTCTCAATCCATCCTCTGCCCAGCCTGTACTTGTGCTTGGAACTGCTCCAATGCATGTGCAGGTCATGGCCGATGCTGTAATACATATTTTACATGAGGACTTATCAGCTTCTTAACTGCATCCCTTATTGCAAAGACACTAACAAAACCTGCCCCTATGCCCACCACATTAGATGAGGCAAATAATTACACTGGTCATGGACACGAACAAGAGGGAGAAAATGCACATGAGCAGGCTGGATTGAGGTTTCCTCTGGCACCAGGTGTCTTTGTACTGGAGTCATCAGGCAGATGTTTAATGCAAATTCTGGTCCTCAGATACCTCTGAAGGATCTCTGAAAATGTGTCATTGGTATGGCTGCTTGCATGCACGACAGCAGTAAGGAAGAAAACTGATGGGTTAATTGATAACACATTCTGTAGTCACAGAATACACATGACACGGCTGAGGAGCAGCATTGCACCACATGTAGGAAGACTCAGTCTGTTAATGCCAGCGAACCAAAATGCATGAAACGTCTACAGAAGATGCTCTGCTGAAGGCCTTGCTGGCACAGCCTATGGAGGTGGTAGAGATCTTGGGCACTAAAGGATCAGAGCATCCTGCAGAGAAGAGAGGTAGGACAAGACCCCTGTCCCCACAAAGGATCTTTCAGCACCCAAAACAGAAGCAGAACAGTGGAGTGTGTGTTTCAGTGTAGGATGGGAACATTTGACCACAGCAGTTAAGGAGGACATGGGATTCAGTGTGGAGCCTGCCACTGGATGAGTGAAAAGAGGGTTCAGCTTCCTGAATGTCATTGGGTAAATAATTTCACCTTTTTGTGCTCATTTGTCATCTTCCCTGCTCTGTGCTCTGTTGGAGGCTGACACTGGGCACACGTTCACTGTTTTGCTGGCACAACAGGGTGTAGACCTCAGCTGGCAGTGCTCTAATGCCAGTAATGAACAATGGAGATTCATCTTCTCCATTGCCAAAACAGAAAAAAAACTACCGTGAAACTATTCAGGAGGTGTTTAATGGGGTTTTCTTTGCCTCCTTTGTAGCATCAAGCTTCATCAGCTGCTGGAGACAGAATAATAAAGCTCTGGGAAGCATTTGTGCCTGAAGTTCCATCTTCAAAGCATCATTTAGACTTGATGTAGATGGCTTTCACACTGCTTCTGTGCCACAGTAAGTATCACAATCCACATTTTGTAGGGAAGAATGGAGCCACAAGTTCAGGTGGCATGAAAAAACCTGTAACTTGGTGACAAACCGAAACTATTAGAGAGAGGGTTTTGATGGGGTTTTTTTGCATGACCAATGCTGTTCCCTCCAGTGGCATGCCTTGTGTTCCTTACTCCTGAGTAGTCTTCATTTCTCTCCCTCCTTTTATCTGTGTTTTAAAGGAGAAACTGAAACAAATAAATATTGATTTAAAAGCATGAAGACCAAGGATGCAGTCAATGTTAATGGAATAAGTAGGTGCAAGTTTTTCCTATCACAAACTGTGTGCTGTTGTTCAATTTGCCACTCATGAAACTGCCACAATGAAGACTTGCTTTGGATTTCTAGTAGATGCAGAAGTCAGATGTACTGAAGTTTCACTATGTCTTTCAGATCAATACAAGAGGCATTCTGGATATATGAAGCATTGCACAACAACCTACCTTCTGAAAAACTCAGGCTTTGAAAAGTCTCAGGCTGAGTGTCAAGAGTTACTGGATACTTTTGACAGTATTGCTCTTATTCATAGGTCAGGGAAAAAGTGGATAAATAGCTAGTCCTTGTCAGAGCAACAGAAAAAAAATACAGTAACAACTCAAGTTTGTGATGGTGGTTGGTTGGAAAAAGATGTCTGAATAAGGACACTAAGGAGAACAATAAACAACTGTATTGCCTCCTTTCTGAAACAAAAGTTTTGACTTCATGCTGAGTTTACTGAGTAAGGCTCTTTGGCATGTATTTTTGAGTCAGATGGGGAGCTAATGGATGCCATACACCAGAATACAGTGCAGAGGCAGCTGTGCTCACCCTAACTGCTCTCTGCTTCCCTCAATTGCTGATCTTGGAGCAAGTGACCAGCTTGTTTCCATTACCTTTGATAGCTGTTGTACATCCCTTCCAATAATTTGATTTGTTACAATGAGGACATGTTTTGGATACCCAGCAGACCTAAAAGCCAGATGTGCATCTTTGTACAGCTGTAGGTACTTCAGTGTATGACTTAGATATGCTCTAAATGATTGTAATTTTTCTTTTAATGATTTTTAGCCAAAGAAAATATTTCCAACATTTTGTAGATGAGATACCCTTAACTTCTGAAAGACAATAAAATTTGAAAGGTAAACGCCACTAACACAGTGACTTTTTGGAAAGTGATGGACTAGAAAAAAGCTCAACTCTTGGACCAGCCAAACCCACTGTTGCTATTTCTCAGATAGCCAAAAGACTGTTTTGTTTAGTTTGTTTGCTAAAGCGAGAAGAACTGGTCTGGAAAGAAGGAGTGGGGTTTTAAGTCACACATCAATGTAATAGTTGTAACACTGTAAAACTCAGGAGGTAATTTCTGCTACAACACAGTAAGAGGCTGTCACCAGCTTTGCCACCTTTATTAAGTACCCAATATCAGCAATTCTGGGTTGCACCTGAAACATGCAGTACTTCAGCAATATATCCACAAGCAAACCAGTTGCTTATTGTTCATGGTTTAAGTGGGGCTTTATCAAGATAAAAAATTCTGCCAAAAAAGGACAAACAGTTTGAAATGGAGTGCAATATTAACAGCACATCTGAGTGAAGGCTCTCTCTGATCAGTTTCTTAAATATGATGTGAGCTGTCTTAAAACACAAGAATAGAGAAAGATATGGATGTTATAATCTGAGAACCTGTTGCTTTACCTTACTGCATGCTGAAACGCTTTCTGCACACACAGGTCAAGATGTAGCCACAAAGAAATTTGCCTGAAGTTGAGTTTTTTAGGGGCCTTTGTCAACTTCTTTGCCTTACAGATTATGCACTATTTTTTTCTAGCCCCCAAACAGGTCCTAAGGACTGGCTCCAAAGTTTCAGTGCAAAGTTTTCATTGTTTCGCAAAGGCAACTCAAAGCCAGTTCTGGTTGGATAAAAATAAAAACTACAAAATTCAATCACAGTATTGACGCTTTAATTCTGCTTCCACAAGCTGAAGGGTAGGGCTCTCATCCCCTTTGATTTTAGGCTAGAGCCTTAGGGAAATTTCAGCTTGCTGAGCCTTCACAGTTTCACACCTTCCAGGATTAATAAAGAAACCACAAACATGGTTTCACTGAAACTGAAAATATCCCCTCTTTTAAAACTTTTTCTCTCCCCGTGCCTGAACAGAAAAAATTGATGGTACTTTCATTACTATGATTTTTTTTTCTTATTCCAACCTCCCCTGTCCCCTGCTCCCATTTGTAACATTTCTACCAAGAGAAAAACTTCAGTTGAAAAAGATTGTACTGAAAAAGCAGCTCCTTGCAAAGCACAGTTAAAGCATGGGAAGCTTATTCCAGCAAAGGTATGTCTGCACTCTTGGTAACATAAAAGGGAAGAAGTGAAGAGCAGTGGGTATTACGAGAACCAAGCTGCCAAAACTGGCTTTCTCCTGTGGGTGAACAAGAACACATGGAGTTTAAAATCCAGTAAATTTTTTTTACATAAAAAGCTGAACTTCAGATAGGTGAGTTTAGGCACTTTCTAACTGTGCCTCTGTACTGCTGATATGAGCATTTGACAAATAGCAAAGCATGCAACTCTCCAGTTTAGACAATGGTGAATCTCACTTTCTCTATTCATCCTCATCCTTTTACTTCCTTCTGGAAATTGTGACCTACAGGTCTGAATCAGCACAGATGTGGCATTTTTTGTGATGATGGAGTTAGAAATGGTGTGAATACTTATAGTGATACTATGGGTCTGTTCCTGCTCACCACTGAAACTAGCAGCAGAATTCCTATAAACTTGATTGGAAGCAGAATAGGGTCCTGCTGCAGAGGAGAATAGGGACTGGTGGTTCTCACGTGTACTTAAAGGTAATCTTACGTTCTCAAACATGATCAGGTTACCCAACATATCTGAATTCCAGTGCCTGACTATTCACATGTTTATCCTATTCAAAATGCAAAGTAAACCAACCTAGCTTCAGATTTCTGCCACTGCAGTTGGGTTAAATTGCTCTTCTGGGTCTGCAAGCATCCATACGTCAGCTGCCAAATCTCAGGGAAGGATTGTGCTTGGCATTGCAAAGAAACTGACTGTCTGCAGAAGAACCCTTTATATGCAGACTAGATATCACTGGTTGACTGCAAAACATCTGAGAATAAGCAAAAAGACTGGTGATCCACCCTCAAAGGAATACAGAAGGTTTTTTTCTACCCTTAAACAAGATCAGCTAAACTTTGGTATTTTCTTCACCAGGCAAGACAATTCTGTCTTGCCTCAGCAGTCATTTTCTTCCACTTCCGATCATTCCTGACTCCCTTGGACTCTCCTCCATTCTGCCCACAGACTTCTTGGAGATTAACATCCAGCATGGGTCTGACCAAAACACCATTCCATGTGCCTAACAAATAGCATTCCAGAATATATATACCAACATTTTGTGTGTGTGTTTGTATGTACATACACATATATATACACACAATGACTTTTCTGTGATAGATGAGACTGCTGAGTAATGTTCACAGCACTATCCACTATCACTTTTTCTTCAGAACTGCTATCCAGAAGTTGTTACGTACTGGGTGCTAAGAACCCTTGTTTTGAAGACACCACGTGAAAAAGGCTAGTAATATGCCAGTATCATTTTAAACTCTGTTTTTCACTTCAGTGGCACACGGATGAGCTTGGTCAAACCCCTCTCCAATCCATATAAATAGTAACAGTATATAACCACTTCACCACCTTTCCACCAGTCACCTATGACTTGCCCACAGTCACGTGGTTAATGTTATCCACTTCAATGTAAATTGGATTTATTTTACCAATGAGCATATGTTTTCAAACTAACAGAGACCAAAAACTATTTTTGTTTTCTTATATGTTTAAGCCAGGATGGCGGCTTACTCTAAAATGTCACAGACCAAAATGTGGCAGAAACTGTAGCTGTAGACACTTGGACCATCAAAATACCAGTGTTTTTTTCCTTAGGACTGTGTTTCAGGGCTGCTTTCATGGGCAGTGAGTTTGCAGACAGTGTAGTTCTGAGATACAGGGGCCAAATGCGGAGGGGAATTCACCCCTGAAGTTCTCTGAGATTTGCAGCAGAGTTGTAAAAGTCAACTCGTACCAGCTTTCTCCAGCTCAGTAGGATTTTCCATCTGCTCCTTTCAGAAGTGGAATAATCTTTAGAACACCCCTTGTCTTCAGAATTATGAATTATTACATTATATTAAAAGCCCAGGAAAAAAAAATGTAAAGAGTTGCCTACATTGTAAGCTTTATTGATTCTGGAACAATTCCTCTGGAACACTGTGAATTACTGACAAATTCACAGAGGAGGAGGTCTGTGACACATCAGTCTCACCAAAATCTTGGATCAGCATCATAAGCAATGTCACGCATGATAAGGAAAAGAATACTCATAAACCACTTCAATTCTATTTTTTTTCCTCAAGAAACCAAGCAGCTGTCAATCTGATAATCTAAAGGTAAACCACGAAAAGTGTGAACAGGTGTCTCTGTCACAGATGAGTTTCAGACATCCTATACAGTCTATCTTATTTTAGCCTAAATCTTGTACATTTTGAAACTTCAGCAATAACAACTGTAAGGAGCAGTCTTAAAGATGCAACTTTCAATGCTGAATCAGACTTCTGCTGGAGCCTATTTCTCTAACATGCAGCAAGTGCTTGCACATGCCTATATTTATTAAGAACAAATACATGACTAACAACTGAGCCTTACTTTTTATGTCAATGTAGTTAAGGATTCAAAGGAGATAAGGGATTAACTCTCAAATACTGTCTGCACAGAGCTGCCAGAACTGGCCAACACATCCAGGACAGCAATTTTGTACCAATGCCAGCACATGAGACAATCCAGACCCCTGTGCTGCAGTTATCGTAAATTTAGTGACACCTTGGATGCCAGATGCTTGCTTTATGCTCCAAACGGGAAACAGATGGATTACTAGGGATCCTTAAAAAACCCATGGTTGTCAGCAGGATCTTTTCCAAGGACCTGGCACGCGGCGAAGAGCTTGTATACCCTTTCCCTGTGGGACAGGCCAGTCATTCCGCAGCGGCATTCAGCTGGTTAATTAATGGCCAGGCGCTCGCTCCCGCTCCGAGCCGTCTCAGCCCGGCGCTCGCTCCTGCTGCTGCTGTGCCATAACCAGACTGCAGCTGTGTGACTGCAGCCAGCGCCACGGGCTGCTCAGCGCTCCCTCCTCCAGCAATAAATTAAACGGCAACTTGGCTTCCAATTTCTGTCTGCAATAGTAAGCCTCTTAAAAGGGTCTCCTCAGCCATTACTTGCCCAGGTTACTTCCCTCTACTGCAGTGCTGCTTGCAACCCTGCATGGCAAAGGAACATGGCTGAAGCAGAGGAGCTGACAATGACATAGCCCCAAAAAGCTGGAAAGTACCTTTTATTTAGTCCTCTGCTAGTAAAATGAGGGCTTTCTTTCAAGGTATGCAGTTTTTTGGAAATATCTGAGCACACATCTGCTGTCCCAAATCTCCAGCTGATTGCCAGTGACTGCTATTATTAGGAACTGCAGAGGGGCTGAGCCCCACCCTGCAGACTGTTGTCTGTGGATCCTGACAAATTATGCTGGCAGCTCAAATTAAAACAGTCTGAGCACTGCCTAAATCAACAACCTGAGCTCTGTGTGTCTGGAAGGGGCAGCAACTCATGGATGAGGGCAGGTCTGTCTACTTCCAAAAAGAGCTCTCCGAACTGCATTGGTTGCTGGCCTTTTTTTGTGCACAGAGAGCATTTGTTTTTACTGGCAAAGAGGAAGAAAGCTTTACACGCCTTCAGCATCTAACCTCTCTAGAAGTCAGCTAAGTAACAAAAAGCATCTGTGTGTCAAGAACTACACAGGTCTGGTGTGCAATTGCCAAAAGGCCATACCTATTTCACTGCCACCCCACTGGTTGGGTGATGTTAGCCCTTGCAACCACATGGCTTTCCCTGATCGGAATTTGCAACAGAAAATGCTTTTCTGCTCTAGGAAATTAGGGCCAAAGGCAGGTGTAGCATCCCTTTGGTTCCAAGTCCTGCTTCTGAAAGGCATCCTCAGTCCAACCAGTGCCTCAGCACACACAGGCTCAGCACATGCTCATGTGCCATTTGAGAGAGAGCAAGGTAACAATTAATAATTTACTGGAGGTGCATAGTCCAATACTTTCCCAAATACACTTGGCAGACGAACGATCTTGCTGGTGACTGTGCTTTGCAAGAAGGATACACTTCATTCTGTGCAAGAATAAAACAGTATTTGTAAAGCAGGTAAGGAGTTAGATACAAGGAGTGATTCCTGAAAGTGCAGGACTGCTCAAGGAGAGGCTGAGTATCACTGTGCCACCTCTTCCAGGCCTATCCCACCTTCAACCTAGCTACCCAGCTATCCATTACTTTAAGCATGGCATGTAAATCCCACAGTCTGACTTCAGAACAGCTAGCCCACTAATACCACAGTATGGGAAATCTGTCCTTGAAGTTACATTCCAGGCTAGAGCTGTTCAATAGTTTCCAAAAATGTAGATTTTTCATGACTATTTTATTTAACCAGAGACTTAGAGACAACAACAAGAACAAAAAAAATCACAAAACCTTTTCACCCATTTTCAACTTCTTTTTCAAAATATAATTTCAAAGGCACAAAACAAAATCCAGTATCTCAGCTTTCTTGTCTGTGCTCAAGAGATGTTGGTGATGTGTTAAGGGCTAGGAATGTGCTGTGGAAACAATTCTAAATTTAAACAGTTGAGTTTGGGTAAGTCTGGAAACTGTCTAGAAATTTCTCAAGAGCAAGTTGGTTTCTGGTTTCTCTAGTTTTCTACCTAGTTTTCACTGATACTTTGACAGAAATATTTTTTCTTCATAATTCTTCTCTCGCTGTCATCTAAACATTCCTAAAGCAAAAATACAGATAAAACTTGAGAAGGTAATTTTAGTTTCCAGATATTTTAGGCATTTTTGTTTGACTTTTGGCTTAGAATAGGCAAAGGCTGTAACATTTTGTACACTGTGCATGAACTCTCAGTGCTTTATATGCTCCAAAAGTAAAGGCAAGATAAAACTGTGCTTGCATGTATTTGTCTGTGTAAGGTCTGCCATGAAGCTGACTCATGGTATTGCTGCAGTCCAGGGTAGGGCTGCAGATCTGTGTGCAGGGAAACCTCTCTTCATCCTTTACAGCAATGCAAACATAATTTCTCTCCTCTGGCTGATTTGCACTGAGGTTCACAGGAATCTCACAGATTCGTGTCATGCTCACAGTACAGATCTAATTTAGATTTAGTTTGTGCTATCCCCTGGTTTACTCCTGCTGAATCCATCTCTGGAAATATTTGCAGCAGGATGCAGACACAACTCTGCCAGGTCTTCCTCACCAGAGTTCTCTGGAATTATGATAAGGTCTCACTAACCCCCAAGTCTTTTAGCTCAGAATGTAAAAGGAGGAAAGCTACAACTACAGGAGGATTTTTTCTGTTTCAGATAATTGGATGTTGGGACCACTGAGGAATGAGATGGCAGAGGAATGGTTGTGATTAATTAAGGCCATAAATAGGATAAGTAAGCTATTATAAATATGATAAGAGCAAATAAGATAATGAGGGGAAAAACAGGAATGGGAAAATTGGATTAAATTATGTAGCAATACTGAATGAGTTTGAATTCAAATGAGTATTGCAACGGGGGCTTTCTCTAATGTCAAAACGTCGAGATTTGGTAACTCCAGGAATGTGTTTGAGTACACATTGTGGCTGCACTTCATCAGGACATCTAGCCCATGCTTCACAGTGCCTAAAGCAGAACCAGGAGCATGGCAAAGAGATAAAAAACTTCTCTGCCAGCCTCTAGTAATTTGCAACTCAAAAACTGCTTCTAATGAGAAAGTCCTTTATGGATTCCACTTCCATGAGCATGCCTGGTTTATTCTCAAGCCCAAGTGTACTCTTCAGCATCCACCACGTCCTGGAGAATGGGGCTCTACACCTTAACAACTCATTATAGGGAGAACATTTTTTTGGGTTTGTTTTGTCCACAACTGTTGCCTTCCTTAGATACCGACTAATCCTTGTGCCAAAACATGTAAGTAGTATTTACTTATCCTCTCTCTCCACAACACTCATGCCTTCTGCAGATTCTTCTCACTCACCTATTTTCCAAGCAGAAAAATTACAGCTGGCTTACTTTTTCCATATCTTCCTGCATTTTCATTTTTCCCTGAAGACAACTGGATTCAGACGGATTTGATCCCATGTTTAACTTTGAGGACAAAAGCATTACTTCCTAAATGAAGGCATTGGAAACTAGTGTATTAAGCTATCACAGCAATAGTAAATTGTTGATTAAATTAATTTACCACATCTTTCTATGTGATTCTCAACACCACTTTCTAATTTTCATGATGATGATCTCTGGAAGGACTCAAAAATTGTGGAGCAGTGTTACAGTAAAATGACCCTGGGTATGATGTACTAGTCATGGGTTTTCATTTNCGGGGAGGGGAAGTTGAGAGGAGGCAGAAGGGATACTGGCTTTTCTGTCAATAAGTTTTCTGAAACCTCTGGACACCACATGATCCTCACTGCAGTTGTTGAGTGTCCAACCCAGACATACAGAATGCTTAGCTAACCAGCAACTGTGATACTGAAACTATACCAGTACTGTCTTTCCAAAATATTTCATTACTATTCTAATCGTATTAGTATTCTCAAACACCTGTTGAGAAATTAGTGCAGTGCTATGTGTGAACATGGACACACCTAGCTCCTGTTTGGGAGGACTCTCAAATCTCATCTGGTATAGGTTTAACTGGTGTGAAACTAATCCCTGTGCAGGACAAGGATCCCCCTCCTTGCCCCTGTTGAATTACCTCCCACACTAGCTCTTGTCCCTTGTGAAAGGCAGCGCTGCTCAGACTGTAGAGCCCTCTTCTGTGGTGCTAGCTCCATACCTTAAATCTGGGTGCACAAACTCATATTGGCCTCTCTTAATGCCAGCTGTACAGGTGTGAAGTACTTCTTTAAATGGAAGATCCAGTTTACCAAATAATCCAACTTGCTCTCTTGATGTAGTATATCCAACTCCTCCACCACTCTTTATGCTATCTGCACACCAGCAATTTCCATTTATATCAAATTAAAACTAGGGAATGCCTTCAAATCTTGAAAAGCTGCTTCTCCCCTGCCTTTGCGGTCAAGGAACAGCCGTCTCCCTCACAAATAGCAACTTTTTGAGACCTGTCAGAAAGCCAGTCCTTAATCCATGTAAGGCAGGCCACACTGATACAGGAAGGGGCTATTTTTAAACACCACTGTCCTGCCATAGTAGGTCAACCCCCTGATGACATCTAAGTAATGTTACATTCAGCTCAACAAATGTATCATCTCATAGAAAAAAGCAAGAATGGTCTTGCTTGAAAAGCAGGTATCTTTGGTGTGGCTAATTGAATGTCAGTGATACTTTAATTTAGCTACTGGTTCTCTGAGCTGGGCACTTGTAAGTAAGGGACAATCATGGCTGTTGTTTTTATCTGCTAAGGAATCAGTATAGTAGCTCCCCACTTGAATCTGTAGGCTGGATATCTCTTGAACCTGAAAACCTCCTGCAACTCCTGCGCTGGTTGTTGCTTTAGTTGACAATTTCTCCTCAGTGCTACCCCTCAATGATAGCATTTAATCCACTTGGTGTGTGGATAACACATGTTCACTGCATCATATGTGCATTCGTATCCCAGATGCACCAACTGATACTCAACACCCTACTTCCCAGCTTTGTGATTGCTAGACAAGGGACAGAAAATACTTACGTTTTGTAAATGCTTCTCTGTGTTTAGATCACTATCTTGTGGGGTTCTCTACAGTCATAGAGAAGGGGCCATATAACAAATTTTGGGGCCACACACATTATTTATCCAAAATAAGATAAATTAAGTCAGTTCACCTGTCCCCAGGCCACCGAGTCTGGGACTATTTACGTTCCCAACTTCTGAGCAACTTGGAGCCAGCATATTTTTTAAAGCCACAAAAATGCTTTCTTTTTCACCCAAAATTTTACTCACCAATCCCCTTCAGGAAACAAGCAGATGCAAACACTGAAGTGCTCTATACAGGAACAACCTCAGAGAGAAGAGATGGCTTCAGACCTCCTCTTTTAATCTCTTGTGTGTTTCCTGAAGGCACCTTCCTACAGCATTAAGAGTGGGCACCACTCAGCTCCACTGCTGGTAGAGCAGCAGGTGGATGCTGTGGTGATTCAGGCTCAGGCTCAGGCAGATGTTAAGAGCAGTGTGTCATGGCAGAAAAATTTACCAGTATCTGTAGCAGACATGACATCCAAGTTGGAAGATGGGATGTGATCTCTGCTCAAGTAAGGATCAGAAAACAAATTGTCATCACAGAACTTCTCCAGGACACAAAGGTTATGTCTTCCTCCCAAGCAGAGAGAACTGGGTTCCACATTTTGGTAGTTGTGTTACATCTTCCTACTTCTCAAACCAGATTTGCACAGTGCTCTGAGTCTTGCCATAGTCAGTGTGTGAATTTTAGGCACTTCAGAAAGATCTGAAAATCACAGCTTAAGCATTTCAATGACATTAAAACACATACATTTGAAGCTTCTCTGGTTTTAGAATCACAAAATCTATTTTTAAAGACTTATTTAGATATTTCTTGCCCTGGTAAACCATGGCATCCAAGTACAGCTCAGTCTTGCGTGCACCCCTAACAGCTCCCTAAGACAAGGGCAAAGTCAATTAATCACAGTTTACAGATAGAACATGAATGCACAGAGAGGCTAAGTACTTGCTGCAGACAAAACAAGTGGCTAACTCACATTCACTGAGGTTTAGATTAATGTCCTAACAGTAGACTCCTTCTTTTCCTCTTCCCATGACACTTGCCTCAGTGCCAGAGAAGCATATATTAAAACTGTGATAAGTCAAGGTAATAAAGTATAAAATCAAATGCTTCAAAACCAGTCAGCTTTCTGGTGTTAAAGTTCATATTTCTATTTTTGCATTAGTTTTCTTTAAATATTCAGTGATGCACACTTAAAATTTACTCTGCACATTTCCCAGCAAACTCATTTACCATGATGATTGGAGAAGCAAACGTACAGTGAAAAGTGTGTAGAGAATCCCATGGTAAATGGATTTCTTCCTGTAAGCCTAACATTCAACCAGGGTGATTGCAGAATGCTGGAGTAAGCTTCTGCTCATCTCAGAGGGATACTGCAGTGTATTCAAACAGATGAAACACCAAGCTGAACTGAAATGACATCTCTTTCTTCTTCTGAGAAAGGCCATACAGTGTTTGAGAATTGACCTTATTTTAGCCAACCAGTGGCAGGAGGGAAATGCCTAACTTGTGTCATGTCACTCATTCTGATGGAGCAAAGCTTATGCTAGAAATTAACTTCTCTGCATTCTGACAAACATTTGCAGCAGCCCAAGCATAGGAGAAAACTCACCTAACAAGCTTATATGGAAAACCTGTTGCTCTGCAGAGTGGTAAGCAAACAAGTTGGTTCATGGATCCACATTAACGCTTGAAATAAGGCTGAATATTTTTTATGCTGAAGTAAAATTCTTTCAATTTTATTAGCTGCATACATTGTATGTATTTTATTTATTACCAGAAATAGAAACCAAAAAGGAATTTTGTATAGGAAGTGAAGGTGCAGACTCTCAAGGCCTTCTATTATGCCAGCATAAACCTGCTGTAAAAGCTGCAATACACCAGGTGATAATATTAAATCCATAATGGCCTCATTGGTGTGAAATGCAGGGCACTAAGAACCAGAGCACTTGATCTACTTTGGTGAAAGGTTTCAGGACATCATGTGGAAATGAGTGCTGTCTGGTGTTTTGTTATACAGCAGTCAGAAGAAACAACAATACTGTAAAGTTTTGTTTTTTTTAATGTGGAGACAGAAGTGTTTCAGAGCTGTGCACTGCAGCAAAGCACAGAGCAGCTCTGCAGTAGTTTTGCCATAAAGGAGTCCCAAATCACAGGCAGTGGTGAGATTTGCCTCTGGGGGAACATTCCTGGTGTTTACACTTGAGATATGGCAATGCCTATGTTGATAGAAAACTGAGAACCAGCTTAAAAATATGCATCTGCTTTCCACTGCCTGAAAATTAAATGGTTATACCTTCCTCCCTCCCCATATCAAATGATACCATTTTATCTTTTACAGTTAATATTTTAGAGAGAAAAATCCCGTATCTATATCTTTTAAATCTGGTTATTTTAAATTTCCATGGACCTATCCTCAGAAAGGTGGACTTCAGAAAAATATCTCAGAACAACAGCAGCAGCAGAAGCTGCAGGAGCCATTCCTGTTACACTACAAAAGCAATCTGTAACCTGTGCCAGCTACAGAAAAATAGCATCTGTTGATCACTGGGGAAACTGGGGAAGAGAACTTAAAATCCATGCGGGCTCAGCCGTCTTCTGTTTCCCTTCAGATCTCCAGGTGTGTGGTCCCCGGCACAGACCGTGCCATCCGTCTGGGACTGGCACAGCTGCATCAACATCTCAGCCATGGGGAAGAAGAGCTGGGTGTCACTTGAACAAGGGCAGGCTGTATGGGGCTGTCCGACTGGCAGTGCCCAAGGAAACACAGGCCTTTTGACACGGCGCCTGTGACATGCTACAAGATGAGCTGGCAGTTTCTGTATGCCAGGATGACGGTGGATCCTAAACACCCAGGCCCCTTCCTCACCAGGTGTCTCTACCCACGTTCCTCTGAGGTCTGCACCAGCTGAGCTCGTGGCTCAATCCAATTAATCTACTAAATGTGAAAACAGAAGTTATAACTAAAATGGGGCTCAATCCTGCCTAGATTTTACCCCTGGCATGATGCAGCTCAGCAGGGAAATTGTCTGAAATCATGTGCTCAGCTATGGAGCTGAGGTGACAGTTTAACTAGTAGATCAAACAATTACACAATTTTGATAATGCAGTGCCTGTGTTCAGTTGTCTTAAAATTAGCAATATCACAATTATTTTCTGCACTAAAAGCCATCCTGCAGCAAACCATTTTGCCTGACTTCTTCATCAGCTAAGCAAAACCTCCAACTGTGAAAAAATATATTTTCAGCAGAGTACTGATTTTCTCCTGCAATCTCCCCTCCTCCCCATTTATTCCTTCTTTTCTTCCCTATCATCAATCTTTTAAGCATGCCACTGTGCATTCACATTTTTCTTTCTGCACGTGTCAGCTCAACGCTCTTCCTCAGAGCCCTCTTTCTCCGCCAAATCCTGCAAAGCAGACTTTAACCACTCATTTCCCGAACAGGGAATTCCACACACAACTTCGAAAAAGCCAGGCACTCCGGGCGCTTCCCAGCCACTGTGCTGGAATCCCCCCTTCCCTCCAACAACCCACG
This sequence comes from Edolisoma coerulescens, assembly GCA_013397115.1. Lineage (NCBI taxonomy): Eukaryota > Metazoa > Chordata > Aves > Passeriformes > Campephagidae > Edolisoma > Edolisoma coerulescens. Next base: position 964,010 of record VWZW01002524.1, on the reverse strand, counting down.
GCTATGGACAAAAGAGCGAGTAAAAGGAAACTGACTTACTGCTATGGCTTGGAGCCTTTCCTTGTGCAATTCTGCTTCCGCCATCCTGGAGAGAAGGACACGGGAGGAGAGAGGGAGACCGGTGGGTGGGAGGGAGAAACAAAAAGGCAAACAAAACCAAAACGGAGCGCACACTGCAGTCACCGGGGGGAAACTGGAGTAATTGCAAAGAAAGCCGAGCTCCTGTGCAGCAGTCAGCCACTTTTGGAGGCACTGCAGGCTGGCTCACGGTACGATCATTTTAGTCACTGGACCAGTGCCTGCCTGGCTGCCTGTCTCCCAGCTGTATTGCTAACTGCATTTCAGTGCTGCTTCTGTGTGCTGGTGCTGTCACACAAACCATGTAGGCACTCTCCAAGCAGCTGAGCAGAGGGATAGCTCGCATGGCTATAATTTTTTGCGTTGACGTCTCAGCTCATTTGCTCCTCCTATGGGGTGCTGGGTCACGACAGGAGCTCGACATCAGCAGCGTGCACGGTAATACAAACCTGCCTGACTGCAGCAGAGGAGGCAGACAGCTGTGCCACAGCATGTCCTTAGCGAGCAGCACAGCGCGCAGGGAAGGACGGTGGCACATGGCGCAGGGAGCGGGAGCTGCGGCAGACAGGCAGGCAGGCGGTGGCTGCAGCCTCAGCTGAAGCAGGTTTGGATAAGGCCAAGGACAGAGCTGCCAGGAGGAGGGAGAGCGCGGACTGTGGGGGAACCGCACAGACACTTGTGAGTGCAGTGGTAACATGGCACGCTGCAAAAGGCTGCTGCTGCAGGGCAGCCCGTAAGAGAAGCGACGAAGAGCATCTGGATGGGGAGGGAGGGGTAAGGTGTCCACACGCCCTGCATGCACTGCATGTATTGACATCAGACATTAAAGTGGCAAAGCTGTGCGTACAGTTTCGCCGAAGAACCTACTGTTATAAATAGGCAGGTGAGGAAGTGAGGGGACACCTGAGCCAATATCACAAAGGTATCTGTGATTTCAAGCCGGGCTTCGGTTTTGCCTGCAAGCTCCTCACATTTTTTTTTTTTTCTTGTATGATCGTCTGTCTGCTTCCTTTTCTGGTAGACAGCAGCGAAGCCCCCCACCCTCTCCCATGGGGTGCCGCTGCACGGGCGAGCACGGGGCTGCCCCAGCGGAGGGGCGTCTCCGAGCCAGGGCAGCCACCACGCCAGATGCAGAGCCGGGTGGCGACGGACCGTGACATCGTGGGGCTGTCCTGCCAGGAGAAGCAGAAGTGCATTTTGCAGCGTATAATTTTGATGTAATAACCTCCTGCTGCTAAGACAGGGAAACTCCACTATCTTGAAGGAAAGCAATCTGGAAATCACCCTGCTTCCTGTGTGCTTGCCCTTTCAAGGGCCACCTAGCCTGGCATTTTAGTTTTCCACATCCCCGTCTTCTCTCTCAGACATCCTCCACCATCCATCCCACTTCTAGTTCCAGGACATGCTACTTGCTGCAGGCTGTTTTTCAAGGCAGCTGCTTTGTCAAGTGTTTTCACCTCCTGGTCCCATTTTCCTTCCCGGTGCACAGTCTCCTTGTCTCATGACAGCATGTCAAAGGGACTTCTTGCTTAGCTTTGCCTCCGTGAAAGACGTCCTTTGTCATATAAGAACTCACAGAACATTACACAATTCCAGTAGTCACTGTGGCCAAAAGGCAAAGTTTTATTGCCATATGCCAAGTGAGGCAGTGTGAGTAAGTAGGCATTGGGGGGCTCACAGCTAAGGGAAATGCAACAACTAGATACTGGGATAGTCTTTCAGTCTTCCAGCTTTAAGTAATTTAATGAATAGCAGCTGCCCTCTAGCCTGTTTGGTCCCTTTCAGCTTGTTGTTTTTCTTCAAAATCTCTCTTTTTTTGTTTTCCATTGCCATGTAAAGGTCCACGCATTGCTACTTGTATAACTACAGCTGGTTTTGAAATATCCCATCACACAGGATCCAGACTCCCACATGTGCTCTGAGAACATATATGGGCAACCGCTACTAAGGCTTGATAGCTATGCAATTAAATCCCTTCAATACCCTTCTCATGTTTTGCTGTTAAGCCTTGCCCAGGGGAAGAATTCTGCTACAGGCTATATCCAGCAAATACAAGGGTTATGCCCCAGTGCTTACTGGAGCTGGAATGGGCAGCCTATTCATTCCACAACCTGTAGTCACGTTACATGTTGCCAAAGTTGTGTGCAATATGCATCACTGTGGGCCGTCCCCTCTTTCCTTCCATATGATAGCCACCCAGGAAGACACTTAAGCATATATTTAAGTGCATTCCAGACAGTCGTATATAAAAATGGATGTGAGTATCTCAATTATGATACAGAGCTGGACACTATATTCCGCCCCTTGTTAATCCTCTCTCCAAATTAACTGCAGTGCTTGTTGCCAGAAAGGGATAAGCAGAGTGCATTCTAGTGAGTGCTGCAGCATTCCTGGTCCCAATGAAACATGCTGCAGGACTGTGTACCCCTCCAGTTTAGTTTGCCGAGGCAACATGGATCAGCTCTGTTGACTCTTTGTGACTACAGGAATGATGGAGGTTGCATCTGCAACTGCAGCAGAGCAGTTTCTTGCTCATGGCTCACAGTGAGGAAAGGCTGGAAGTCCTGCAATAGTGATAGCCACTAGTTTCTCTATATATTTCTCTACATAGCCTGTGATGCAGTGAGGTTGAAATCCTTTACCCAGGCAGTTCACAGAGCATACCCAGGTGAAATGACCTCTATGAGGTCATGACGGAGTCTGCAGCAGACAGCCCCTATAGACATTTATTTAGTGAAGGCAATATTAAATAAAAGGAAACAAAACAACAACCCAGCCCATTTTTAAACATTTTTTTCATCCATATTGGTTAAGATTTTTGTTTCCAGAATGTTTTGCTATGTTGGTAAGGGACTTGAATTTAAAAATTAAGAAATTTTATTAAATCCTAATGCTTTTTTATTCTTTTTTTCCCCTTATTTTTAGGGCAGGAGACTAGGGTGATGTTTCCGAATTTTGAAGACACAAGTAAAACAGGACAGAATGGAGTGTGTAGGGAGGAGCAAGAAGATTCTGGAAGAGTAGGTAAGAGCAGGTTTAATATATTTTGTTCAGTAGCTAAAAATGGAAAGAAAGAAAAAAAAGTTCCTTTTATTTCTTCAAATGTCAGTTCAAAAGCTGTTCTCACAGAAATTTTTAAAAGAGCAAGAATTGCTAAATCCTAATAATGTGTGAATTTCATCTTATTTCCATGCAAAACAGATTTTTATTTTCCTTTCTTTGGAAAAGAGTGTAGGAAACAATCTGTAGCCCCTGTCCAGTGCTGGAGAAAATCCTGAAAGCACTCTGAGCTATGTGTAGCCTGAACTTTAAATGAGACAGCTTAGTTATGCGGTGAAAATCAGGGTCTTATCCTTGCTATGCAGCTGGACTGGATTAGGAAAGGTTCTAGTTTAAATCACCTGTGTTTGGTCAAGCCAACCAGGTTGTTTTTTTGCCGTTGCACTGCATACTGTAAGAACCCTTCTGCATGCTGCCAGGCATCTTGTGCTTAGGAAGCCTTTGGCTTTCCATCCTCCTGGCTGTTAGTAGGACTGACTTAGTCTAAGAAACCAGAGTTTGTCCTGAAGACTGTGTAAGGAAGGCACATGCATGCACGTGAGGATCAGGATTAGCACGTCAGCCATTGCAAATGCATCAACATATTTTTGAGGTGACAAGTTACTGGTTGGATCCTGGCAGTGGCTGTCAAGAAAACACAGAGGAAGAAGGGAAAACACGCTTCACATTTGCATTTCAGATTGTTTAAGAGGAGATACTTTTGGCTCTTAAAATTACCACATGACAACATGTTGCATTGTGCTGCACTAACACTGCTCTGGCATCCTCAATATTGTCAAACATCCATGCCTATGGCATGTTTGAACCATATTATTTTCATCTAAGTTGAAATTCTGAGGTTGGATTAATCTTTCTTTACCTTCCTTACCAAAGTCTGGCTATATTAAAATAGTTCAGGAATGAAAAGGTCATCTAAACTTTTAGATACCCGAGATCATCACCCATGCTTGTTTTTTGGACTTCCTCAAACACTGTGCCTCATAATACATACCCTTCAAAATTTCTGGCAGTGGCACCATCTGAAACTTCCAGGAGAGACTACTCCATCTGTGGTTTTAATTGCAGCTCTCTGCCTCGCCACACAAGTGTCTTCCCGACCTTCTCTCTCCTGTACTCAGGCAACTTGCTGGGGTTATGGAGTGGCTACAACACCAGGGGCTGTGCTTGGGCCTCTTGGAATTCACAGTTGTGAGTTGCACCTCAGGGACGCTCATCCCAGAGAGACATCAGTCCAGGACAGTTGTCTTCATCCTGCCTGGGCGTGTTAACCCAGTAAGTGATGGCTGTATGATGGGGACTGTTGTCCCACTCAGTGTGGCTGGTGGAGGGAGGTGCCCCATATATTGTCACTCATGACTTGCAATGGAGAAAGTGAGAAGTTGAACACCCAAATATGTGCCCTCACCCTTCTGTGGGGTAGCAGATGCTACCACCAGTACACTTTCTTCATTCCCCATTCTGCCTTGCATGGGTTTTCCTGGGCACAGCCCCCAGGCAATATAGGTTGGTGGGAAAGCCACTCTGTGCAACAGGACAAGCAGAGGCTTGGAAATCTCCCCTATATCCCTTACAGCATCTCACACCTAGAAAATGCAAATGGTGAAACTCTAAGTTATATGCCTGAAGCTGAACAAGAGGGCAGTGGCAGAGTTCAACCTATACCTCTGAGTCCAGTTTTCTCAGCGCACAAGGTCATTCCTTCTTTATAGAAAAGAATTTTTTTATCAAACTTGGAGTAACTGAAGTTATTTCTTCCCCCCTTTTTCTTTTTTTTTTTCCATTTGCCACTTGCTATGAACACATGGAGTTGAAGCATGCACAGCAGGAGATGGCATTGTTTAAGAAATAAAAAGCTAGAGTACAGGGCTTTGTTTTAAACCTTCCCAAGACAGCAGGCTTATGAATAGCTAAGCCATAATTTATTAATAAATGCAGTCTATGAGGTTTTTCCATGTTTGCTTGGTCTCATTCTGCAGCCATGGGAAGGTTGCACTGAGAAGTCCCCTGACTAGAGGGTCTCCCTGTAGTCATGACAGCTTCATGACACCTCCTCTCAACAGACTACCAGATGCTGTGAGTGGTAGGGGCCCTTGAGAGACTCCATGGACCAGAAAGCTCCCAGCCAAATGATGTTTGTTGTCCACAAACAGTTGCTTATAGGTGATTTGGCTGGAATGAGGGATAAGAAGCAATTGTTTTCCTGAGACCTGTTGCTCTGCCAGCCCCACTACCATGCTAAAACAGCCTCATGCTAGCCTGAGGTTTATTCAACACCTTGCAGTAACTTGGCATCTACTAATGTCCTTGGCAGTAACTAAGGAAGTGAGCTACAGAGCATCCCCTGCCAAAACCTCCAGAAGAGTAACCTTGAAGATGCTATTTTCTGTGACTTTTCTTGAAGTAGGGAAGAAGAAGAAGAAATTACACATGCAATTCTCTTTTCTCCCTTTTTTCCTCGCCAGGTAGCTGGGTTATTTGAAGATTCCCAGGTGGAAGAAGCAGCCTGTCTCCTCTTGGGATTTCAGTGCTGGCTGCTAGCACTGCAGCTTGCTTACCCAGCTGCAGGATCTGGGAAACTACAGGCCTGTCAGCTTGACTCCAGGGCCTGGCAAGGTTATGGACTGGATCATCTTGAGTGCAATCACATGGCACCTACAGGACAGCTGGGGGATCAGACCCAGCCAACAAGGATTTAGGAGGGGCACGTCCTGCCTGACCACCCTGTTCTTTTATGACCAGGTGACCTGCCTGGTGGATGCAGGGAAGGCTGTGGATGTGTCTGCCTGGACTTCAGCAAAGCCTTCAACACTGTCTCCCACAGCATATTCCTGGAAAAGCTGGCAGCCCACACCTTGGACAGGTGCACTCTTGGCTGGGTTAAGAACTGGCTTGATGGCCAGGCCCAGAGAGTGGAGATGAATGGTGCTGCATCCAGGTGGCAGCTGCTCACCAGTGGTGCTCCCCAGGCATCAGGGTTGGGCCCAGCCCGGTTTAACATATTTATCGATGATCTGTGTGAGGGGATTGAGTCCACCATCAGCAAATTATCAGGTAACACCAAGCTGGGTGGGAGCATTGATCTGCTGGAGAGTAGGAGGGCTCTGCAGAGGGACCTGGACAGGCTGGATAGATGGGCCATATACAGCGATATGAGGATAAACAAGACCAGGTGCCAGGTCCTGTACTTTGGCCACAACAACCCTTGCAGCGCTACAGGCTGGGGGCAGAGTGGCTGGACAGTGGCCAGGCAGAAAGGGACCTATGGGCACTGACTGGCAGCAGGCTGAACA
>VWZW01002524.1:872741-957466 GCA_013397115.1 Edolisoma coerulescens | reverse complement strand
AGAAAGAGTGATTGGGCATTGGAATGGACTGCCCAGGGAGGCTGTGGGGTCACTTTCCTGGAGGTGTTTAAGAAAAGACTGGACATGGCACTCAGTGCCATGGTCTAGTTGACAAGGTGGTGTTAGATCATAGGTTGGACTTGATGACCTCGAACATCTTTTCCAACCTAGTTGGTTCTGTGATTCTGTCACTAGCCCACTTCCTGGAGAGCAGAGTGGGATTGGATGACCTGCAGAGGAGAAATGTAAGGCAACTTTTCCCCAATTCCTTTAGTCTCTGAAATTACACAAAAAGAAAATCCTGACTTGTCCTTACCTTCCACTTTCTATTCTCAGTGCCTCCCTTGACATTCACCATCCACCTGAGGCAGAGAGAAATGATGAGAACAAGTAATAGTGCCAGCATTACAGTGCGGGACAGAGACATATCTGTGAATAGGACAACTCTCTTCACTAAAAAGAGAATTTTCGTTGAATTTCAATTCTATCAGCAAAATGATGCCACCAAAATAGGTCACCACCCCTTAGTTGTGCATCTCTTTGTAGCTGTTAATGAGCTGAGAATTGTGTGTACCCGAGGACTTGTTTTATCCACCCCATTTGAAACATTTTGTGGCATTGACTTTCATTATTCCTGACAACTTTAATGCTGATACAGAGGAGGCTCTTGCCCCTCCAGTCCCTTGAAACTGGCTTGGCTATTCATTCTGCCAAGAAAAAGAGGAAAAAGTGTACATTTTTTCACTTTGGATTTTAAAACTAAGGCTTGGTTCCTGTAGGTTCTGGCATTTCTCTCTCCTTTCTTTTCAAACAACTCAGACTGCAGCAGGAAAGCTGCTTTTAGTGGTATTTATTTCTATTCTTGTGCCTTCTGATCATTCTCCACATATAGTACATAGCTGAAATGATATTCCCTTAAAAAATGCGAAAATATTTACTGCTGAGGTTTGGGTTAGTACACTGGATTTTGCTTCAGAAGTGAGATTGTAAAGAAAATAAATAAGTTGTCTGCAGCCAAAAAGACAAAAGCTGTAGAAAGGTGAAAATAAGTAAGTGGTCCAGAACGTAACTGGGGCCAGAATCTGAATATTTCTTTTTTACTACTGCTGTGATCGCAGTGTGACCTTTGCTTTTTTCCCCCCGGCATATGACCAGAAGATAACTTAATACCTACTTTTTAAACACCCTTTTGTTACCAGATCCTTTAGACCATTCTCAGTTTTGTCTCCTATCCTTAAGCTCCTAAAAGAAGGGCTATGGGAGTGGCATTGGATTTGCAATGCCAAAGAAATTTTGAGGAGTCCACTCCAGTCTACAAGGGCAGCTTTTGTTAATGACAAGCTTTCAGCAAAGGTTAAATAGCTAGGAAAATTATGACATCCTTACCTTCCTCCTCAGTGGAGGAGCTACCCAGAGAGGTCCCTACAGCTTGTCTGCATCAAGGCTGTAATTTAACAATAGGCATTTAAACCAGTCCACCTCAATTCCAGCACATTATAAAAACATAAGAGCTAGAATTTTATCTCTGTGATGAAGAGGTGTTAAATCCATCCATTCAAATAAGGGGCCGTAACAGTACTTTGAAAGAGTAACAGTACTTTGAAACAGTGCTTTGAAAGAGTAACAGTACTTTGAAACAGTGCTTTGAAAGAGTCAGATCAGAATCAGGTCTATTTATCACAGTCCATCTCTCTGAAATCCCCTGTCATGTAGACTTTGAGCCTGCTAGCCAGTGGTGCCAGCCCTAAAAATCCCCCAAAAACCAAATCAACTAAAAAACCAAATCAAATTATGTATTTTTAGACAACATCCCATTTCGGGTCCTCTGACCTGACAAAAACTGGAAACCTTCCACACAGAAATCATTTCCTGGCCTTTCGGCCTCCACTTGAGAGAGTGGCAGAGTCCCAAAGAAGAGACAAAAATAACTGGCTACTTTCTGGACACAGGCTGAAAGTCTGATGTGAATTTTTGGATCAGTCTACATCATGTCTAAATTAGTACACTCATCTTCTTTTTTTATCTAGGGAATTCATTAAGCTTTTAACAGCCTGATGCAGCCAAAAAAGTGCCAAGACTTCGCCTTGAACACAGGTATGTATTAAGTTAAGATCCTGCATTGCATACGTGGAAGTGATTTCTTCCAAGGATCATTAGGGCTGTTCCTTTTCTGTGGTCACACTTCCAGTGCTACAGTCACAGGCACACAAGCACACCATCATAGCTCTTTCATGGGAAAGGTATCCCCGCTGGTTCCTTGCTCAGGATCATGACAAGAAGGTATTATTCCCTCTTGTGCTTTTCCAAGACTAGTACTACAGACAGCAGATGGTGAAAAAATCTTTATCAGAATTCCTGAGGAAGATGCAAGTTCCACTGACTTCCTATTCATGTCACTTTAATGGTATTATTTTATGCTTTAATGCTGTAAGGTACAAGCTGAAGAACTGTTACACATTGTATTGCATACCACATACAAGCCTCACTCAAGATGACATTATCATTAAACTGATATCTCTGGTGTGCAGCTAATTAGTAAATCATCTTTATATTTTGCACCTCTAATGTACAAAGGCCTTGTTTGGCAAGTAGCATTCAGAAGAGACAGCGTTCATTAAACCTAGTAGTCAGAAGTTCCTAGGATGAAATTTAATGCTGATTTACAAAGCAGTCTTAATGATTGACATTGTCTTCCACTGATTTTAGTGAAAAATGATTCTTAATCCTCTAGACTGCTTTGAAATTCCCTGTCAATGTGTCTACATTTTAAGCTTCCGCATGTATTCCAGTTCTGAAATCTGGAAGAGAATACAAGACATAATTGTTTCAAAACTAAGCAGTCACCCAACCTTTTAAATAAAGATATTTGGGAAGAGGTTGAATGCTTTAACTTTGAAAACTTCCAGTTATGTCTTAATTTAGTACTTAAACAGGCTTTTTATCTTTCTCCAGCTTTCTCTGGTTTATGTCTCCTGTACTGGAGAATAATGTGTGGAGCAAGGCTGCGGGTATCCTCAACTTCATGTTAAGTTCAGACCTCTCTCAAAAGGTCTGAAGTGTTCGCATGTGGTTAGGTTAGTTACTGCTAGGTGTGTCAGGAATGAAAACAAAAAGGCTCTCTATGAGGGTGGAACTGGTTTACAACAGGCACATACCCTGAGAGAGCCTATTGTACCTCTGTGCTCTATGTACTTGTTCATCATACATTAAAATAATAGTAACCACACAGCAGGGCTGTCTGCACAAATGGAGAAGAAGGAAGCATGTCAGGTTGTTAATTTAACAATATAAGACTCTTTTTTCTTGAATTATTCTTGTGCAGAACTAGAACCTTGCAGATTTCCCCTAGGAGGTTTGAATCAATTAGTGAAGTGTAAAAATCCCTCAGCTGAGGCTTGCTTCTGTCACAGACCACTCTTCACATCACAGCAGTCTGAGACTCTTTCATCAGGATGGTGGAGAAACTTTGCTTTCCTTCTTAAGTTATAAAGAGACAAACACCTAAAACTAATGAAAAAAATGTGTCTCTTTGTCATAATGTTACCCAACATGATTTTCTACTCTTTACTCACAGAAAAGAAAAATCATGTCCCTTTTTCTGTATTTTTCCTTGATTTCTTTAGATGGCAAATTTATTTAGTCTTCTAATTTTATGGGCAATACAACATTCACAGCTTGGGCACCCAGTGAAGTTATGGAGAGAGTGGCTGCTGAGATCTATTCAGACAAATTAATTTTCTCCACATTTTTACTGTTCCTGTAGTGGAAAAATATACTTTTTAAAGACTGATAAAATACTTCCAGTTGAGAGTTGTCAAAAGACAAAGATGTTTCTTGATTCTAGTGCACAGGTAGTCACATGGTGTTTTATAGCTGTTTCAGTGTACTTTAAGTATGCATAAACCTACATACCCATATCCACAGCAGATGTCAGTTTTGTATCTGGTGTGTGATGGCAATGAGGTGACAAGAGCCCTGGACATGTGTGTTTCAAGCAACATCTTCAAGAGATCTTTTATTTGACATGTTATTAATTGCAAAACCACAGTTCAACTATACTGGATGCACATATCTCCTTGCTGATATGAGAGTCCCATTTAAGGATGATGGCATTTTTCAGAAAACAGGGACCATATGGAAGAAGGGACATTTAAAGTTGTATTTTGAGTTTTCACATTTCAAATCTGTCTAGGAATTTCACCATTTCTCTTCCAACACCAACCCCTGTGCCCTCCCCCTCCCCCCCAATACGTCTGCGGGTCATTAACACTACTTGCAAAACAACTCTAACCTAAACATGTTAAATGAATTTATTGAGTAGAGTAGATCAATAAGCAGACATCCCATAGATGATGTTACTGGTCAAGCCCTGACGACTTTCAAATCATCCTTCCATGAAGGTGTTTCTTTGTCTGTCTTCTTGTCTTCTCATCTTCTTGTTATTTTAATGTGAACTCTGCCGTGCTGGGACGGCTTGCTGTGTGGCTGCTGAGGAAGGATGATTAGTTAAAATTCATAATACATAAAAACTTACAAATTATGTGACGTATTTTTATTTTTGGTTGAAAAAAATATTTGAAATCCTTCTTCTTGGTACCTTCAAAATAATAAAGCTTTGCCTGGGAGTTCACAATCACAGCATGATGAGCAACTTTGGATTTGATTTCCCTTTCAAAATATACTGTTTTTAAACCACATTGCATTTCTTATCAACATAAGATTCTAGTCCTCTGCTGACTGATTGATAGTTAGTTCTGACTCTTAGCAGTATTATGGCAAGGAGTTCCACAAATCAGCTCCCCAAAAAATGCTTCTTTGTTAACAGCCATTTTTTTCTTGTTTTCACTACACTTGTTATCCAGCTATCAGAGTTTTGATTTAGTATTCTAGGCTGCCTGTCTCATCTCATGACAAAAGTGTACCAGCTGTGAAATTCTGCAGTAAGAATCATTCCTGCAATCGATCTGAGCACAGTTTTCCCAAATAGCACAGAAAACCCACTGCTGCAGAAACAAAGGGTAGCTTACAGTCTTCTGAAGTGAGGCAGAGAGGAAAAAAGATGCAAACCAAAAGGAACTTTCTTGATACTTTGAAGAGAAACAAAGAGTACACCGAGAAAAATGAGTTAATAATGTAAAAATGGCAGGAAAAACAGAGGTTGGCTTTAGATCGGAGATCTGGTGTGCATTGTCAAATTAAAATGGTGATTCAGGGGAAGCAGTGCTAGTATTTTAGTCTGTTGCTTTTGTGTTAAAAGTTCCACAGTAAGTTTTAGCTTACATTTTGTTTGCCGTGAGTGAACTGCAATTTCAGCTGCTGCAATGCCAGAGAGTCAAATGCAGCATTGCTGCAAGTAGGAAACTGGAAAAACCTTTCAGCAGTGCCCACATCAGATAGGACTGTAAGTAAAAATTGGTTCAAAAGTCCTTAAAAGGTGGGTTTTTAAAAAAACTATCAAAAGTTTGCTTGTTTTGGAGATTAGCAGATGCAGCTCAAATGTTTATATGAATGTGCCCATCAGTATACGGAGCTCAACATGCAACATAGGTAGCAGCTCTTTTATCTGTTTCTGAAAAGTCTAACTCTGGGCAACTTAAGGTCTGTGGATACCGTGGTTATTGCAGTTTCAATGCTTAATTAAGTTGTGATCTTTGGGCTCTAGATAAAGCACTGTGTGATGACAAATAATGGCTACTGATGTCTTGGTATCTTTTGCCCTCAAAGCAGGTTACAGTTCTATTTCAGAGCCTTTGAACAGATTACCTTTAAATGGTCGTCCCACTGAAGTCACACAGCCCAATCTCTGTGGGTCCTCTTTTGCATGGTTTGCCCCAGACAGCCTGGATTTACTCAGCTACTGAGTCTATGTAGTAGAAGTTGCTACCATAGGTAAGTTTTTGAAATGTGGAAGGCTTTCTTGGATGTGGAGAGAGCTTAAGGAGTGTGGTTTTGCCNCTGCTTTTCCCCACAACCCCAAACACTTGCAAAGGCCAGTGAGGTTTCTGCCAATGTGCAGCCTGGCCAAGCTGTGATGGGAACTGCAGGAGAGGCTGAGAGTACCCCTGAATTGCCACAAGCGTCTGTTTCCCATGGCTTATAACTCAACCAGAGGATATTTTAAGTTGAAGCAAAGCATATTCAGCTTTTCAGTGGTTAGCATTCCCCATTTCAGTCCTTTTACCTAATCTGCTGATGTTTCAGAGCTGCTAAAATAAGACATGGACACACTGAGAATAGAAAAAATGAAATGTGTCTGCTGCCCTGATACAGAGTTGCTGCTACCATTGCAAATGCAGAGTGGGAATGAACTGACAGCAAGTTTTAACTCACGGCTCTCAGCTTCACCAGCAAAACAGATGTCTCCCAAAAGCAGCAGATCCCATGCCTTACCCCTGAAGAATGTGTGTAAGCGGTAGACCACCAATCTTCCCAAGGCACCACAGCTGTAACCAATGTCTGTGTAAAACACAAAAGTGTCTCAATGCATTCAAAGTCATTCAGTCTTTGCAGTAAGGACTGCAGAGTTAAATTTTTGTGCTTCTCACCTTTTACCCTAAGCCCCCATTTTTATGCTGCCTGTCAGGACAGGAGCTAGAAGAGCGGTAGGTCAAGGCAGACAGGACAAATGTGGCTCTCTGAGCAGAGAAACTGTTACTGTGATCTGTTCCCAACAGCCTGACACTTGGAGGGGCTGTCATGTGCTTGTGCTGGAGTTAAAAGGCCTTATAAGGCAAAGCCTGAACAAACTGTTAAGCAGTCTGAAGTGTTCCTCAGTGCTGAAAAACCTCCAGGGAATGCACAACATATCCCTGGCAAAGATTACAGCATATTTTACAGCAAGCTCATAGAGTAACAAAGCAGATATTGTATCTTTGAATTTCAGGCTCTGCAGGCTAGTCTCAGCAAGAAAATTAAGATCAGGTCCCCTTCTTGGATTCATTTTACTGCAGTGAGACAAGCTAAGTGTCATTCATTAAATCTGTCTTTAAGATTTCATAAAGTTACACATCAAGTCCTCTTGTGGAAATATACTTTCCACAGCAGAATACTTATTTGGAAGTCCTCTGAGCTCATGGCTGGACAAACCAATCTATTTGATCAGTGGCAGTAGTCAATATCAATGACAAAATGAGCAGACCTTGCACCTGAAATCTTCACAGTAAATCAGTCCTGCTTTGCTAACTTCCAGCTCACTTGGGGTCAGTTAGGTGTGAGGAATTCCAGCCCCTCCTCTTTTGCCACCATGGTTCAGGTGGAGCTGAGGCCCAGCTGCCTTGAGCCCTCTTCACTGACCTGCAGGAAAAGCATCACATGCTTACATACAACAGGGTCGTGATCAGTGGCACAGAGTCTAGTTGGAAGCCTGTCATTAGTGGTGTCCTCTGAGGGCCCAGTATTGTTTAACTTATCCATGGTGGAGGGGAAGAGGCCTCTTCAGCAATGTCACTGACAACACAAAGCTGGGAGGAGTGGCCGATACCCCAGAGGGCCGTGCAGCCCTTCAGAAGGACCTCGACAGGCTGGAGAGATGGGCAGAGAGGAACCTCCTGAAATTCAGCAAAGGCAAATGCAGGTCCTGCACCTGGGGAGGAACAACCCCAGGCACCAGCACAGGCTGGGGGTGACCTGCTGGAAAGCAGCTCTGTGGAGAAGGAGCTGGGGGTCCTGGTGGACAACAAGCTCTCTCCGTGAGCCAGTAGTGCCCTGATGGCCTTGCAGGCCCATGGTACCCTGGGCTGCATTAGGAAGAGCATTGCCAGCAGGTCGAGGGAGGTGATCCTCCCCTCTACTCAGCCCTGGTGAGGCCTCACCTGGAATGCTGTGTCCAGTTCTGGGATCCTGAGTAAAAGAAAGACTTGGAGCTCCTGGGGCAAGTCCAGCAGGGAGCTACAAAGATAATCAGAACCATACAAGTTTGGGTTGGAAGGGACCTTAAAGATCACCCAGTTCCATACTCCATGCCATGGGCAGGGATACCTTCCACTACACCACAGAATCAGAGAATTACAGAATCACAGAATACATTGTGTTGGAAGGGACATTTAAAGGTCATTTAGTCCAACCCTTGGCAATGACCAGGGCCATCCCCAAATAGATCAGGTTGCTCACAACCCTGTCCAGCCTGATCTTGATCCTTCCAGGGATGGAGCATCTACCACCTCCCTGGGCAATCTGTACCAGTGTTTCACCACCCTCATTGTAAAAAATTTCATCCTTATATCGAATCTAAACCTACCCTCTTCCAGTTTAAAGCCTTGTTTTTTCACTATACACCATTGTAAAAAGTTTCTCTCCAGCTTTCTTGCAGGTCCCTTTCAGATACTGAAAAGCCACAATAAGGTCAAGTAAGGTCACCCCAGAGACATCTCTTCTAGTTATTTTAAAAGAACAACCTTGAGTGAATAAGTTATTTTAAAAGAACCACCTTGAGTGAATAAGGGGACTAAGAGCATCTCTCTTACGGGGAAAAGCTGAGGGAGATGGGCCTATTTAGCCTCGAGAAGTCTGGGAAATGGTCTAATCAATGTCTATAAGTATCGGGAAGGAGGATGCCGAGAGGATGCATCCAGGCACTTCCCGGTAGTGCCAAACAATAGGACAAAAGGCAGAAGCTGATGCACAGGAAGTTCCACCTGAACATGAAGAAAAATTTCTTTCTTGTGCAGGTGACTGCACACTGGAACAGGCTATCCAGAGGTTGTGGAGTCTCCCTCACTGGAGATACTTGAGAAGTGTCTTTATGCAATCCTGTGTCATGTGCTCTAGAATGACCCTGCTTGAGCAGGGAAGTTAGACCCAAAGATGCATTGTGATCCCTTCCAAACTGACCCATTCTGTGATTCTGTGGTACTTCGTGATGCTCACTCACAAAGCAGTCAACCGCACCAGATGGGCCCTCTTTTTGCCCCGTAAGCCAGGTCGAACTGCTGCAACTCTAACAGCTGATGCCCACTCACAGGCAGTTTCTTTAATACCTTCTCTATTGGTTCTGTTGTTTGCATTCTCTTACTCAAGCCTTTTTACTGTTCAAGCCCTTTCCTTGTTATTTTCTGATGTTTTAAAATAGATCCTTTCAAATTCCTTTACGTTTCTACCCAGCTGCCTGTTTACATTATGCAGGTGCTGACCTAAAACTTACATGGGCATCCAGAGGAAAGAGCATGTTTATTCACTTCTCCAAAGTCAGTGTGGTTGTTCAAAGCACTGTGAACAACTATAAAAGCAACAGAAAGTTGTGAATGCCAGTATGAAATGACTTTCAGAAACCAAGATCATTGAATTGAGATTTGTTTTCTTCCTCCTAGAAGGAAGCTTCATGGAGGTGGTCTTGCTACAGCTGAGGAGGAACAGATTGGACATTGGTTGGATATCCACTGACTCCTCATACACTATCTAATAGATTGTCCTGATTTAGGATTGGTGCTTCCCAATTTAGCTCTCCCTAAAGGCTGCATACCACACTGCCTCTCACTCCTTTCCACCTTCCTCTTCTCACTCTGGTGGGATGGAATTGAGAATTGGAAGCACAAAAGGTGATAATCACAGGTTGAGATAAGAAGAATTTACTGCAAACAGCAATGAAATAAGAAAATGAACCAGAACAGCAATAATATTAATAATGAAATGTATAAGACAAAGAAACCATTTACACGTAAAGCCTGTGACAAATATTGACTGGCTCTTCCCCCTGCTTCCTTTTCTCCTGACCAGAAAAGGACACTCTTCTCCTCAGAAAAGATAAGGGTTCCTTTTTGCCACCCCTGGCAATGATGTGAGGTGGTATTGAATAACATTAGGGTCTGGCCATGCTCCCCTCCCAACTACTGCAAAAAATTAATGCTGTCCTGGCTGAAACTAGGACATACATATCCATGTGAGAAGGACTTGCCAACACATTTGCCATCTATAGTTAGTACTTTGTTCATGGATGCCAAAAATAGGATTAGAAGTACTTTGAACATGTCTACAATTCACCTCTGTCATAGGACAAATTCAGACACATTGCAGCCTAATCAGTTGCAGTGATGCGCACATTGTCATGGATGCAAAAGGTGTATCCATACATCTTTTGTAACGATACCAGCTATCTTCATCAGAAGATAGATTTATCCTGCCTAAGTTTTGGCAGCACACTGGGTAGCGAGACACAAGCACACCTGTAAATCAGTCCCCAGGGTGATACGGAAATCAACAGCCAGATAAAGTGACTGTGGTTGAATGAAGAGCTGATAGCAAGTTAGTCATCTGCAGATGACAACTGACAGTAACTGAAGAGGATTACAAAGTGCCATTTGTCCTGTAACCATAACAAACCCAAAACATTGTAAGTATTCAAACTTCAGCAAGTTCGTTTTGACCATTAACCCACCATTTTGTGCATTGCTTTTTAAAAATGGACAGCTAATTGAACTGGAAGGCACTTCCATAAAGACAGAGCATTAAATGAATATTTCAGAAAATCACATTTGAAATCCATCAGGACAAGAGCATTCTCATTGAAAACACATAATCTCTAGGAAATGCCTTCTCTATAAACTACTGAATAGCAGCAGCTGGTGACCAGAAAGAGCCAGACTGAAGTATAGTTATTTTAAAAGGTTGGTGGTAAAGACAAGTAAATAGGAAAAAAACAACCTATGGAGGAAAGCAGTGTAAGGAAATACCATGCAGAAAAAAAATGCACTCAAATCAGAACCAAGTTTGGGGATATTACATCAGTGCTAAGCTAAGGTCAGAGGAATAAAAGTAGAGAAATGAACACAAATTCTTCACTAGCTAAATTAGATATAACAGATGGGCCAAGACCTGTTATTAAGGTTGGTTCAGGCCAGAGACTTGAAGTACAACTGAGTTTGATGTGTAACATATATGACTGCTTGCCTGTAGCAGTAGAAGCCCAGAAGATAAAGGGCTAATGTGTATGTCTCAAACACTGATAGCTGGATTGCTTGGAGCTAGACAAAGGAGTGATTGTAAGAATATGCTGTGAAAAAGTACAGAATATGACTGGAGAAGGGGACCATGCAGAGGTAGGGCAGTATTTTTCTGGGTCAAACACCCTTATTCCAGCTTCTGGAGATAAGCACAACACAGCGCAGCACAGATGCAGGAATGAGGTCAAGAAGCAGGCACAGACTGTCAACTAAACGTCAACCTAATAGGGGTGGGATCAAGATCACCAAAGACCCCTGAAACCCTCTGACCCATTTTCACAAAGGTATAGAAGAACAAACTGTGCATGACAAATAATTTGCATTCAAAGTGAGAAACTGAGACGCTTAGCTCTGGGGTAGGGAAAGTTATCTATAAAATGTACCTTCATGAAGTCCAGATGGTGCCTCCGGGACCCTAAAACACCTTGTCAGCTGGATCAGTGCTGCAGCCATGACTGGTACTGGNAGTGTATAATTTACTAATAAAACTATGCAACTTTTTGTGGACCCTCTAATTTTTGTTTTTTCTTTTTGACCCTGAGCATCTGTGTGTTTGCCTTTCAGAGTGGAACCCACCACTAGCTAGTGGCATTGCAAAGTTTTACCAGTCTTCTGAAGCAGTCCTCTTGTGGTGTAAAATAAATCTTGGCTTGCCATAAACTGCTGACACTGGAAACTTCTTTATGTCCTCCTCTATACCCCATATACCTCCTCCTCTACACCCCATATTTTTGTTTATCTTCAGAATTATTTTCTACAGTAATAATGAGAAAAAAAGAACTCTAATGATTTCCACATCTTGTAGAAAGAGATGGCATTTTCTGAAATCAGAAAGTAGTACATGGATGCTGAAGTTTGACTTTGCTTAATCCCCTAACATTTACAAATAAAGAGTGCCAAGGAGGTAAGCTAGACAGCTCAGTGTTGTACATGTGACTCAGAACAGATCTTAGATAATGCTACCCTTGACTGGTGTCAAGACAGTGTATTCAGGAATGATCCAGAAGCTCAAATATCAATGCCTGACCTTTACATGCTTTGAAAAAAATGCCTATGCAGCCAAGTATAACTTTGTAATTTCTGGTGCCTACTTTTGGACACAGAAGATGATCCCAAAATCTTATGCTATTTTCATACAAATAGCTGTGAAGGCAAGAGGAATAGAGTTTGTAGAATTTAGTATTTTATATTTACACTGTCAAGCAATGAAACTCAGCAATGAGAAAAGCATTTTTTACAATGTGCCTCTGTATGGAACATCTACCAACTGAAAACTCTAATGTTAAAAAGATACCAAAAAAAGCTTTGGTGTCTGACTAGAAACTTTCTGTTAAGCCTAGTTAGATTCTACAAAAACTCAAAATAAGGTTGACAGTATTCTGCTCTCTTGATGAACAGCTTGAAGCTTGTGCCCTTTTAAACAGGATTTATACTGGTCTGGTCTGTGAAAATGAGTTGAACATTCATTTCTAAGGTTACCCTAGGTCGGAGACTACTGATGGATGTGTATCTGGTGAGGGGAACTCTGATCTTTGCACCTGGGATTAAATTCTGTAGAGGTACAAAACCATTTTATTTTCTGGAATAAACCTGTGAACGCATGCTGTCCTCTTTGGTCGGTAAGAGCAGAGGAACCTGACTGCAAGCAAAATGCTATTGAAAATATAATTACTAAGCTGACTAACTACGATACTATTAGAGGGAGAAGCTGTGTGGAGGGATGAATTGCTGCTTGTCTGCTTTATGATTCATTCATCTTATTATGCCAATTGAAACAATTTGCTGCAGTGTCTTTTGTACACAACCAGGAAACACAGAGGCTCTCAGAGCTTCAGAAGTTCTCTCTTTTTGGTACGGTTTGGTACTATTTGAATCAACCTGCATATAATTAGACTCCAAAGTTTCCTCCTTCACACATAGAAGCACTTTTCTTAAGAAAAGGAGGCAAATCCATATTAGGTCAAATTTGCCCAGTCCGTGTAAGCTAGTCTGTGATGCTGGAAGCCATATAGGAAACAGGCATGTATGCTTTTGAGATCAGGGGAATCAGTGAAGTTGTACTGACTTAATGTGGGCAAAGATCCCAGAAGAGACAGATGTTTATGACTATGAACCTATGCATGTGGCTGGTGGAAACCCGAACATTTGAATTAGTCCTCCCTTGTCATCTCCCAAAGCAGTGATCTAGGCCTGAGTATGCCAGTGAGCCTCTCAACAGGAAACGTTACAGAAAGCCCTAGGCACGTGTATCCTTGTAACTGGTTTTTCCTGCCATGCCTAGATCTTTCCATGTGTCCTTCGTGAGAGATAATAGTAGATCTCTTTTGAGTGCTTCTTGGCTGACACTGACATCTCAATAGACAGATAAAAAATAGAGAGATTTCCTCCTCCTGTTTTTTCTCCTCCCATCCACAATTGTCACTTATCTCTCCAGATAAGCCAGTTATAGTGCCTCAGAAGTGTCCCCATGAAGAAAGGGAAGCAGACAGACAGACACCAATTGAATTTCCTACAGGCACTATACAGAGGTTGTTTTGTTCCTGCAACAGAGCCATTACTCCCTTGTGCCACTGGTGACTCAACTGAAGACTGAGCCCAATGAGACAAAAATTATGCAATATTCCTAAAAATCCAGCAGGGACTGCAGATATAGCTTGAAAATTTTTATTTCATTATCAAACTGCAACTTAACCTGTCCTGTTTCAGGAAGCTGTGAAGGGAGAGAAAAATAAGAGAAGAGGAGGAGAGAGCAATGGAGAGCAGGGGAGACTAGCACCAGGAAGGGAAGGGAAGAGTAAGTGATCATCTCTAAACTCCACTGCCTTTGTACATATAGCTGATGCCATCCATTACCTTGTAAAAAGAACAAGATATCACTCTTTGGACTTCAGTAGCAGCCTGGCCATAGATAAAGACTTCCATTGTGCCCGGCTGGCACTGCACAAATGTTGAATGAAGTGCAGCCTAAGGATGTCCTGTGCAGGAGCCAAAGACTCCCCTGCAGAAAGGAGAAGCATGTCTGTGCTAGCTTAAATCCATCTAATTTGGTCAATAATGTAACAGGGCCTCTGCAATACACACTGGACTGTTGGTTAGCCATCCAGTTCAGTTTCCAGGCTGCAATTTGCACAGATGTTCTGGTGCTGTCCAGGGCAGCTAACACAAAGCTACTCTGGGCTTGGTCCCACTTTCCAGCTGCAGTTCAGGTGACACCTCAGTAAGAGAGGGCATGAAGAGCAACAAAAGGGACTCAGCAGCCTACCAAGGGCAGCATTCAAACAAGCTGTCAGTAGGTTTGATGTGAACTGTAATGAATAAAACATGTTGTCAGCAGAGGATCAGAGTCCTAAAGCATTGTCAGGTCTTAACAAGCCTGCATCAGAACTGTTTTGTTAATATACTTGTTTACTTATATATTTAATATACTTGATTAATATTCATCAAACCTGTAATGGTGAAATTTCTAGAGCTAGTGTCTGTGCTGACAAAACTGTGTTAGCAGAATTTGAACTAGTATAATTACGTGAAGTAAGAACAGCTGAAGTACACAACGACTTTTGCTGGAGCAGCACTTTTGCAGAGCAACTGTATCTGTTACCAATAGAGCACTGCTGCAACATTTTCTGTTGCAAGACCACCCAGCCTTAATTCCTTTAAAGTGTGTACTTTATTCCATTTTCATGATAGGTTCAACATTTTCATAAGCTAAGTTGTGTCTATCCAGCTCTGTCATTCCCTGAATATTGTTTCATAGGGCAGGAGAAAGGAATGTAAGAAGAAAGGTACAGGGAAGTGATAGTTTTACCTCAATCTTCAAAGAATAAATCAGAAAACCTTCATTTTTCTAAGTACTTCAGATGGCTAAGTGAAGGATCTAATTTGCATGTAAAGTTGTATAAATTATGTTCTGAATGCAGATGTTGAAAGCATATGAAACTTGTATAAATGTGTCCATGTCATCTAAAGTGAAAGGTGTGGTGTGAAAAATATACTGCTTTGGCTCTCAGCACATTCATGCATATTTAACTCCAAAAATAAGGAACAAGCTTTTACCCTCTCTTTTTGTATGCCTAAACTGAGTGCCCAATCTTCAGTTATGTCAGGGTCTCTGTTGCTTGATATTAACATCTCATCTCAAGCTTTTTTCATTAAGAAATAGCCTTCACAAGGAAAGCCAATCCCACAGCTAAACAGTGTAATTGCATCAGGTGATTGTCATGGGCATTTATTTCAACCAATGAGTCAATTTCCTTCCTACAGCCTTTGACAAGACAAAGGCGAAATATGTTTTTGAAATCCAGTGAGAAGGCACTATGAAGATATGTTAATATTTGGAGAAGTCATCTCATGCGCTCCCTGCGCACAGCATCCAGCTGTTTCAGAAATGTGTCAAACAACAAGTGGAAGAATAAAACTTTCCTAGTTTTTAAAGTAAAACTCTGTCACAAAAATGTTCTATTGTCATGACAGATTAAAGGTGATTGGAAATAATAAGAATTTAAATGGCTGCAGTAAAAAGCAAACAAAAATCTGTTCAGTTCCTCGAAACAGAGTTAATACTCTTTTGGTGGCTAGCCGAGTGATTGAAGCAGCAGTAATCCAGCTTAAGGAAGGCACTTTTAGCAGTCTACAGGGTTTTTTTCTCCATTTTTTTTTTAGCTCATGTCAGGTAATGTACTATTATGTATCTCCCTGCCTTCTAGGCCAATCCAATGAAACCTCTGTATTGATGAGTCATCTGTTTCATGACAGAACATTAGCATTCCTATAGGACGTTGTAAATCACTGTACATACTGAGACCAGGTGTTTCATCCTCAGATAAGCAGAACTTTCCCTGTATGCACACCTCTTTCTCAGATGTAAATACATGACTTTGCAAGTAACCTGGTAAAGGTTTATTGATTTCTCTAGGTGCATTTTGGTGTTTTGTGTTATCTCATATTCAGGCTGTCACTAGTTCAGGCTTCTTTTACTTAATTCGCCACCATTCCATGAGGAGTTCCTGAGTAGGAACACCATCACTATTGCCGGCTGATGTTATGGTGGAGAATAAATACTTGGTTTGCTGTTACTTGTCCCTTGGGAGGTGTTGGTGCATGGATTCTTCAGCCACACTTGTGAAAAGCATCCTTCCCCATCATTTATAGGAAGATATGTACTTCGGATGATGACATTTGATGGTACATTCTGGCCAAATGATACCTAAAATTTCTCTTCCAGTTTATAAGACTGAGACTCCTTCTTTTTCTGGCTCCAAGTGTTTCTCTCATCTGTGGTGGCAGAGGGTGATAGACCCCTGCTACAACATATGGGTACATCATTGTTTCACTTCCGAGCAAGATTTAGCAACCATGCTTCTTTGAAGAGGATGTCTTGCCCTCCCATCCACAATCCTTTTCATTAGATCATCTTTATCAAAACATCAAAAGAAAATTCAGTTACATAATTTCTTGTTGAACACAACAGCTCTTTAGTTAGGGGTAACTAACACTAAGTGTTAGTAGGAGAGTCAAGTCTTAAGTATATGCAATCCCTTTAAATATCTCAGGAAATATAAGTAAGTGAGCAATGATCCCATTAGCCAAGTCCTTATGCTCCTTTCCTACTTTCTAATTGGTATCTGATAAAAACATTAGGTAATCTGATGTATTTCAGGGTTACTTATCTGTGGTGTACCCTCAAGATATTTTTGTTTTGCTACAGTACCTGACGACTTGATTTTTCTTCCATCAGTAAGTACCGAAGAAGTTCTTACAAAAGCTTACACACCATGATGTCTAAAAGTGCAATTTTATAAAAAAGAGAAAAAGGTGTGAATTACTAGAAACACTTATTAATTTGTTTATTTCTTTTTCTTTTTCTTTTTCTTTTTCTTTTTCTTTTTCTTTTTTTCTTTTTCTTTTTCTTTTTCTTTTTCTTTTTCTTTTTCTTTTTCTTTTTCTTTTCCTTTTTCTTTTTCTNTGGACATTTCAGCAGAACAAGAACAGAAGCCATTATACCATTGCAACCTAATAAATTCTGCCAAATCAATGGGTTTCTCCTTCTCCTTCTCCTTCTCCTTCTCCTTCTCCTTCTCCTTCTCCTTCTCCTTCTCCTTCTCCTTCTCCTCCTTCTCCTTCCTTCTCATTCCTCTTCTCCTTCAAATAAAACGGTATTTTAGGGTATACGAAATTGAAACAAGTAACTTGAGGCAGACTTAGAGTATTTTCGAAGTGAGGATATTCTGTGGTGTCTCAGCTTAGTCAAACAAAAATCTATTGTCATCACTGTAGACCCTTTAGCTCAGTATACCAGTGTTTATTTCCAACAAATATGTTTTCCTTCTTCCATGAAATAAATGCTTGTGTAGTCAAATGAAGACAGTCAATTTTACCTGTAAATTAGTCAGTTTGCAGGAACACTTTGTGTTCTTTATACTTCAAACACATGTTGATGGCAAAAATTATTATTCTGGATAGAATCCAAATATTTAAAAGGCTAAATTCTATTTCCTTGACCTATTTTTAGTAAATAAGACTCACTTCTATCTGCAGCTTTGCATATAACAAAAGTCACAAGGCACAGTACCTAATAAATAATTAAATATTATGTGTCCTGTAGCTTCAACATTAAAAGCAGTACAACTGTTACTTTCCACTCCTATCCTTTATTCCCCACAGTGCTCTTGCTGCACAAAAACATTTTGTTGATGGAGGAAAGGACAGTCAGATCATCTAGACAAGCTTACAAGTTACAGCCCCAAGGGAGTCACACAATGCAAGAGCAGCTGTGGTGTGCCAGACTGAAGAGCTGTTGCCTAGTGGGCCATAGCAGATCCTGAAGGAGGGGGGTAGCTTTAAAAGAGCAATAATATGTATGATGTTTCCTCCCAGTTTCCAGTCATATGAGGCTCAGAGATTTCCGGAGATGGACATAATCCTCCTTGGACTTTGCTGCCCTGGGCTTGTAAACTGTACACTCGGCCTTTGAACCTCAGTAGTCCTTTAACATCCACAGCATCCTTCAGCCAGAAGTGACTCTTCAAATCATTCATGCTTCACAGATTTCTACCGTGCTTCCCCCAGTGCATCTCTTTCCAGGCTAACAAATCTCAGTCTACAACCATCCCTTGCAAGAAAGGATGACTCCATCCCTGTGGTCATCTTTCTCTGCTTTCTCCTAATCTTCCCCAATTAGTGGTAATATTTGTCTAATTCATTATCACAGGTTACCTACATATATATTTTTTAAAAGTGCCATGGGATCTTTGCATTTCAATTTGAGCAGCTTCTTCAAAGTGCTGAGTTTTCCTATCACACTGTAGCTAGATTATGTAAGCAAATGAATTCAGGCTCTGAAGCAGCAAATCTTCCCTTTTGCTTTATGCCTGCCTAAGAAGGGGTAAGTAATGCCATTACAGACGGGTGCATGTCAAGCCCGTGAGGGTGTGTTTGGCGAAGGGCAGCATTCATCCTGCAGCCTGGCTGTGTGATGCAGCTCTTACAGAGGATGTGGAGCTACACTTCTACCGTAAAGGGCACTGCCTGGAAGTAATACACCCCATGCCCCTGCTCCCCAACCCTGCCTTGTCTGTGTCCCTTTCCTATGCTCTACATGAAATTAGGCTGCTGTATCCACATTGAGAATCCCATGACAGTACAATGTTCCTCATTATGAGATTTAAGAATCATTTGAAAAACTAGTCTACATGAAATCCTGAAGGAGAGCAGTAATTGTCATGAGGCCTGATGACTCTCTTTTCTGTATTCAAGAAAAGCACCTTTTGGGCTGTATGGAGAAAAATATTACTTTTATAACATCTCCCACATGGCTCTGTCTCACTGTAAAGTACCAGTATTGTCATAAAAGGACAGTTGCTGAGAAAGACATTCTTTAGGGCCATCTTGTTTTACTTGCAGCAAACAAGTGTTATCTGAATTGCTTTAGACTTAACAGTCTAAACAGTCTTCCCTTCAGCAAAGGGAAACTCAACTTCTTCATTTTACAGTTTTTACTCCCAATTTATGTAAGATCAATAGAAAACCAGCAGCCTCATGTATCACCTTAATGTGCTACTTTTAAACCTTTGTTGGTATGTAAAAAAACCAGAAGTTTTGCAATCTCTGCAAGCTGCATTTTTTTTTCCTGGGGGTGATAATGGTCATGGGATTGCATTTGATACTGGAAAACAACATTTCTTAATTTTCTTGCCATCACTTCTTCACCACCTAACATGGCGCATGGCGTAGTGTATTCTTGGAATTAACTTGCTGGCCTAGATATGGGCAAAGAAGGGATATGTGAAGTGTGTGGAGTATTGAAGTGTTGTATAAACATGTATAAATGGAAGGTGACATCTTAAATGGATGAAGGTACCACTGAACAGACAGCTCTTCTCCTAAAGAAAAACCATGGTGCAAGTCCATCTTGGTGATGTTTGATTGTAGGATCTACACAGAGCAGGAAACAGCATCTCCACAGCATCTGCCACTGTCTACAAGCAGCGCTTGGAGTGATACTACATTGTAAATCAATGAAGATTATATGCAGCAACACGTATCAGACTTCTTTCCTGAACAGTGGTTGTTCAGTCAGAGCTTTGGACTCCACTGCTCTGAGATATGACTCACAACAGGACAAGTGACCAAGCAAATAAAAGCTTGGGTTTTATAATCCTTCTTGATAGATTCTTATTACAGAGGAGATGCCTCACCTTTCAAGAGAGCTATTTTTGGAAGCAGGAATAGCTGTGTTGTGGTGTCATCCATAGCTAGAGTAAGGCTGTGGCAAAATTAGTATTTTCAATTTTAGCTTTGTATCATCTGAAAATTCACTTCTTCAGTGAAGACATTAAAAACAATTTTATTCATGGCTGATCCTAGTCTGCAAGCAGGACCAGCACTCAGAGCTGCTGATCAGGGCATAAAAAGCTTTAATGATGTATAACATTACTGCATTATGTTGCATTCTATCTCCATACTGAAATGTTCCATTAGCCACTGAGTCCAGATGCTGTTTTCATCTGCTGACTGTATTTAATCTCCCTTATTAGTATTAGCCTTGGTGTCCCCTAGAAATTATTTTGTCTTTGCTTTATGTCTTGTACAAATTTACAGAGAAGGATGATGTAATTTGTGAAGGAGTTCTATGGTACTTTCAGCTCAGATTATGTGATTTTTATGGCTCCTTTCTGGTATAAATGATCCAAACCTGTATTTACTGAGTCTGGGTTTGTTAGCTGAGCTTTGTTCCCTCATTGCAAATATCACAGACTGTGATAGAAGTGTGTGAAACCTTACAGAAAAATAGGGAAACTAAAATAGGACCAAAACAATGTCAGCATACAGGATAAGTCCATGGAAGTGCCATGAATCCTCAAGGATCTTCATGTCTTGTAGTCTTGATTGGTCTTGAAGGTTGACCACTTCTTGTTCCATTTGAATAGCACTGTACCATTCATCATGTTTTACAATCTTTCAGAAATTATAAACACTTTGTTAAAAGGGAAGTTCTCATACACAACAGGAACACACAAGCTTTTGTTGGATAGGAATAAAATTTATTTCTCTTTTCATTACTATGGCTCGGCAAGAATACTTAAAATAATTATTTGAACTCCAGAAAGTTCATTACAACTGAGCAAGCTGAAGAACACCATGCATTCATATAAATGTGTTCAATTGTTTCACAATCTTTATCAAATTTTCAAGGAAGCTGTGCAGCCATGTCCTAAGAGAAACTTCTGGCAAGAAAAAATAAATGAGAGGCCAAACTGCTGGAAGTTGTATGGGAACTTGTGCTACCCAATGTATCAATAAAAAACCTGTGAAAGGAGATGAGCTGTAGGATGATGACATTAACGGTAACAAGTAGAAAAGCCAAGTGTGAAGAGCTGCAGAAACATCTGAGTGATTGAGTGAGAAACTGACATGAAATTCAGTGTAGGGAAATTTTACATAAAGTGTTCCACAAGGGAAAATATCTGAGCTTTCTGCATAAAATAATGGACAATGAGTGGATGATGACTTCTTCGGAGAGAGGTCTTAGGGCTGTGACTGATACTGCCAAGAAAATGTCATCTCAGTGTGAAATAGTGGTCAAAAAAAAAGGCAAGGCAAAATCTAGCAAGGAACAGAGAACAAACCAGAGGACATCATAGTGCCACTGAATAACAATGTTTTCCTCATCCTTTGAATACTGTGTGTAATTTCAGTACTGTAATTTCACAGCAGATATAAAGGAGTTGGGGCAGGGTGACTCAAGGATGTCAAAAGATCAGGGATTGTTTCTGTACTGGGAACTGCTTAGTAGGTGGGGATGCCTCAACCTGCAAAAGAAAGAAATTTAGAGGTTAGTGTAGAGATCTACATGTGAAATTGTGAGCACTTGAGAGGGATTGATTGAGTTCACTATCGTCCAGCTCTACAATAAAGAGACTTCAAATTTGAAGAGTGGGAACGAGGTTGAAAACAATGTGAAATGATTATTCAGGCCATCAGTCTGTGAAACTCCTTGCCAAACAGTGCTGCCACAGTGCAGTTTTACAAGGCCCAAGGGCCACTAGGGTTAACTAAACACACAGAAACACATGCAAATGCAGGAAGCACCCTGAAGTGGAAATACCTGGGAGCTGACAGAGTGTTGAAGAGAAGTGTCATATGTTCTCAGCCTGTACATGTTATTTCCCAGGTATCCACTTTAAAATGATGGCTGAAAGCAGGATAAGGAACAAGTTAGACCTTTGGTACGGCACAGTGTGGTTGGCCTCAAGTATGTAGCTTTCTAAATAATGCCTCTAAATATGCTGGCTATGGTAAAGAGCAAGGAGGTACTTTTCTGTGTGCTCCTGACTTCAGAAATAGTACTAAAGTATGGGGAGTGAGAACTGTCTCACTAGGTGTAGCTTCTTGTAATCATCTTGGTGATGACAACACAAAAGTTTCCTTTTTCTTGTTTGAGTGTTTTAAAAATTCTTGTAATCTGCGGTAATTTCTCTCTTCACTTCTTGTAAAGACTTCTGTGCTTGAGATCTTTCTGAAACAGTATACCACAAGGCAGAAAATGAAATCTTTACACTGAAAATTCATAGGGTGTGCATTGCCTCTAACTTAACCACATCATCATCTTGGCTATTAATCTGTATGTTTGTACTGTATAGCTGAACTTCACTTCCTGCAAGGAATATCTGGCTTTTTGTTGAGGCAGGCAGGGTAGGGGGAGAGCCCTGAAGGAGAAGAGAGTTGCTACAAAGAATTGTGGTCAAACAACAATTGCCACAAAGGTCTGTGTTTGTGAAAGAAAAACATCTTAAGCAGTGTCTTCTACACTGATAAAATGTAGGCTTTGGAAAATTGAGAGATACCCAACACAAGCTTTCCCCTCTGCAGCGGCGCTGTCAAACACCACCACCCACACATTTGCTTTCACAGACTCGAAATCAGTCTAAACCCCAGCTGCTGCTGCCACATGCTGTACTGTCTTTCCACACAGAATCACAGAATGGTTTGGGTTGGAACAGACCTTAAAGATCATCTCATTCAACTGCCCTGCCTTGGGCAGCAACACCTCCCGCTAGTGCAGGTTGCTCAAAGCCCCACCCAGACTGGCCTTGAACATTTCCAGGGATGGGGCATCCACAGCTTCTCTGGGCACTTGTTGAACACAAGGTTTTCCCTCACAGTATCTCTCATCAGTCTGTATAAGTGGACAGTTAGCCAGTCCAAGGAGTTGATCCACCAGGAAGTTAACCTTGCAAAGAAAAATTACTATTTCCCTGTTGCATTAGTCCCATCATGTGCAAGGGTTATGGGCAATGCCAGGGAGATGGCTGGTCTGGTCTGTCGTTGGTTTGTGCCTTACTCACCTCAGTGAATGGTGACTGAGTCAAGAGCACTACTTTCTGTACAGAAACTATTATTTATCAGTGTTTGGTAAAAGTAAAATGATAAAGCAAAAACTGTGAACGCTTAGTAACTTCAGTTCAGTCTGACCTTTGCCTGGCAAAAGGTATTTCAAGCATCTCTGCTGTCCTTTGGGAGCACCTTTTCTATTCTCAAAAACTTTTTTCACACGAAGTCTGGCAAAATTGTCTTTGCTTTAACCCTTCTTCTGGAAATCTATTCTGTAACAGTGAAGGAACTTGTGAAAATAATCATTATAGTACTATTGCTTTTTTAATGACTGTGTGTTTCTTTCTCTTCCTATGTATAGATTTACATACTATAAGACACTGCAAAATCAGCCTTTAGTACTTCTCAGTGTCTTAACCAAGAAATTAATATCTCACCTGCTCTGACCTCCAAAATCCAAGCTATCCTGGGAAAGGTGACTTTGGACTATAAATTGCAACCACATGTTGTATTAAAGAGCATGTCAAAACTGATCTCTTTGCAATTCTCATTTGTGCTAGCATCTGGAATAATTTAAATTATAAATGAAAACCTGACCTCTGTGGTTAGCCAAATCAAAAGGCCTGAAAGGCTTCATGTTTAAAGAGTCATTTGATTCCTTAACAGATCAGGAAGTTGGAGAAGCCAAAATCCGACCAGATCCTTCAAGAGAAAATAAGTAGGACAGGAAAACAAAATAAAAGGGGGGTGGGAGAGCAGGGGGAAGTATAGGACAAACCTGTTTACTGATCCCTAGACAACAAACCCAGACCTAAAAAAAGAAAAAAGTAATGTATACATTCTGCTAATATTGAGCAATGAACTTAACTGGTAACCATTTCAATGACATGCTGTAACTCATACAAAGTTTCCTACCAAGGACTTACTTGAAAATTAAGCATATGTTTGATGTCTTTGACAAGAAGAGATGGGATTATTCATGATGTTTAATGTTCAAGGACAGATTTCACCAGGGTCATACCGAGGAGAACGTTCTCCATGAAAGCAAATTCCTCATTGGACAAGCCTTTTCTACCAGGACTGCAGGTATTGGACTCCTGCTAGCACTGCCCACCCAAGACCCCCCCACCCTGCATCAGGTGGAGGAGAGTTCAAACAGGGCCAGGCAAAAACTGCATGCAGCTTGGAAGCTTTCCAGTGGCTTTTCTCAGTTACATGAGTAAGAATTGTTAAATACATGCAGTCAGCACTGTGTGGAGCAATTCTGCTGAAAAATGCAATATCCTTTCCCTTGATTTAGGCAAGGGATTAATTAACAACACATATGAATTTACCCTCCTGCCAGAACTCAAGTTGATTTAACTAGGTTGGCAATAAATTTTAACCAATTCCCAAGGCATCAGTTTGAATTAGCACAGCATGTTGAGAGGGATGAGCTTAGTTCTTTCTTTGACCAGGATGTCTTCAGATCAGGTAAAGACCTTTACCTTTAAACAAAAGCAAAGTTTACCAGATTATGTGGGTGCAGGAGGATAATGTAGCAGGAAATGCAGGCTTCTGTACTGGAGTGGGAACTGTAAATGTCAGCCCAAGAAAGCAGTCAGCCTTAGGAAACTGAAGTTACGATAGGATGCTGAGTGGAGATTGGCTGTCTAGTGTAAATCCTAGATATTTGTTCTGTAACTGTTTTCTTCAAACATGTAGCGAGGCGGATCCTTGCTTTGCCAGTAAGGAAGCATTTGCTCTATTCTCAAATCCTCTGAATGACAAGAAAGGTCAAAATTGCTGCATAATCACTTCTCAGCCTTTTGAAATTAATAGCCTCATTGCTCACTATCAAATCAGTAATTTTTCTTTTTCTTAAGAGTGGAAAACTCTGAGTGGCTATAAAGAAGGTCTATTACTATGCTATTCTATTTTGAAAGATACTCAAGTGTTCTGGAAGTAAATCACAAATTGGTGTTCTCTGATGTAAGTATAAAATCATATAACCACGTCTTTCTAAGTACTGGATACAGAAAAAGTGGTGTCAGTGTTATAGAAGAGGCCTGTAAAGAACAAACTAATGACCTCTGTATAATTTAATATTTCTTATTGTATTTCATGGAAAAAAACATCACATGGAGACATTCTCTAAACATCTAGTTCCTTCAGTATTTTTGAATTATGCATTTCATTTGTTTTACAAGACAGCTTGTGGAAAATTGCTAATTTGGAGAAGGAAGCATGGGTTTCTAGGAAAGAATAAGGAAACATGAATTCTCTTCCTGGGTTTGCTATAATTTTCCAAATGACCCCGAGCTATATTCTTAACAATTGTGCACTTTTAGTTGAACACACTAGAATGTCCTTTCCCCTCATGCTGTCTTTGCTTGTCTCACTCAGTAGCAAGCTGCTTGAAGCATGCCAATTCTCACCACACACTATGCAGGTCCTAAGACAATGGATATCTGATTTTAATGATTACCAGATTCATTTGATGAATAACATCCAAAGTAAAGATGTAAGCATCACACAGGGAAAGAAACCAGCGGGCAATGCAGGAAAATGTTATAAAGGGAAATAAAAGTTTCAATCTCTTGTGGGTGGAGGGGAAGGTAAACTGAGATGTGATGTGAAGGCTGAGGGTGGAATAAGTCTGTTGAAATGCATGCAAGACATAAAACACTAGACTCACAATACGAGAAGAGTCCATCATATTTTTTTCCCTTTTCTGCTTCCATTTATTGCATTGGAAGATGCCTCTGGGAATACACTTCCCTCCTCCTGCTACCAAACACAAGGAGGTTAAAAATAAATGAAATAAAATGCAGACAGCTCCTCATAAATTTGAAGATTGCTTGGCTTACGAAGCTGCAAGAACAACCTATGCAAGTGTATCTCCCGGTTTCCAACTATTGTAGGCTTAGGCACAAAAGCACTAACACAGGGGATAATGCTAACCGGTAAAATTTGTCTGCAAATCACTCAGTGGTAACGTTCATTTCATTACTCTATAATCAAATTCCTTCCTAAGGGCAAATTGAGTGCAATTTTTCTTTAGTCACTACCCCTTCCTTCCCCCTGCCTCTGCACATGAGTACTGCTATGAAAAATCAGAGCGCAAAAAAATCTTCTGAGATAGCTTATCTTTAAAGGCTACAGCCAAGTCTAGAAAGCTTTGTTCCCAAAATGGAAAATGTTCCTCTAAGTTAAACAATTTCAAGATTTTTCTGTCAGTTTTGTCTGCTTTTCCATTCTGGAGTGTTTAGTCTAAGTTACCACGTGAGTGCTGCAGGGTGGGTTCATATAATGTACTGGTGCCCTTCTCACCTGCTACGTTCACCTGACCTGGGGGGGACATTTCCTCTGACAACGCCTCACAGCCCAAGGGCTTCCTCATTCCCAAAGCCGAGACTAGTAAAAAGCACCAGGCTGACACTATTTGTATATAAATGCAATACTGTATCTAGTGTGACACTATATGTACACATAGTCTGATGGTAACTACTATTACTACCACTACTAATGAGAACAGATTAGATATTAAAAATGGCTTGAAAAATTCTTCAGCCTTTACCATATATGGTTTCTCAGTGTATCTAAGCCCTCAAATCCTTCCTTCTGGCTTGAACACGTCTATATGACATCTCCTTATAAATCAGACCAACAAAAATAAACAGGGCACAGCTTTCGCTTGCTGCAGGAGGGGCATGGAAAGGAGGGGGCGAAAGGTGAAGAATTGCAACAAAGCACAACTCCTTCTGCTTTCTGCTAGGAAGTGCCAGAGAACTGTCTTCACTTTTCCCTCTCCTTCCTTTGTCCCAAATCACTCCCGTCTCCCCTGCCTCACAGATCCTGGCTTCTGGATAAGAAGAGATTTTTTCCTCCTCTGGAGGAAAATTCATTGACTTAATTTAATATTTGCTTCATTCTCAAGATATTACTGTGATACCATTTTCATGAAAAAATAATACACCAGCAATCTTTTTTTACCTGGGCACTGTAGGTCAGCTGTTTCTGGATAGGCAACAGTCTCAAGAAAAAAAAGAAATAGGAGTGCTGCTGTCATTTCAGTTATTTTTTTACAGAAAATTTTCAGTGTGAGGTCAGAAATACCCACTGTTTTTCGCTAATGCTTAAAGTGACTTTTCTTGCCTAAGTGCTAAAGCTGATGATAGCATGTTGCTGTGTCCAAACACTACGGGCTGTGAGGCAATAAAAGAACCAAATAACTTTTCTTATGTATGATGAGCTACAAAACTGTCACATATAACAATGTCACCTCAGCTCTGAAAAGCCTGGAATATTCTTTTATACCACACTCATTTCCTGCTTTTATAAAGCAGTGGTTATTGCTGTGTTGCATCCAAATGAAAACTTTTTTGTTGCCTATTTAAGGCAGAATAAATTTACTAATGTACTAAATGAAAGGCAAATATCCATCCTATGTTCTCCTTTCCCCAGCCCTTGATTCTGCACTGAAGCTGGGGATATTTTATGAAGGTTAAACAAAATATTTGGAGCAAAGTCTGCTTTTTATAAACCCTGTCTCTGTCTAACCTTTCCCTCTCAATAACACAAAGAAAAATATACAGTACTGAATGTCTGGCGGCAGCTCCCAGCCACCGTGAGACAGTTACACTGCTGCTGAAACACATTAGCTGGAAGTTTGCAACAGTGAGATATTCTTGAATGTTTTGCTTCTGTTTCCACACAGCAATGTTTGGTGTGAGACTTTTGCTTAAATTTCCCTTTGCACAAATCTTTCCCCATTATTTATGACGGCTATCCATTTTTACAATGATGCTTTTAAAAGATGTTGTGAACAACTTTTCTGTACTTTTGCTGTAGTTTCTTAATGGAAAGTTTCTGAAACTGTTCCAAAGTCCCCTTCGGTTTGCCTGCCAGGGAAAGCCTCAGCGCGTCTTCGCTCTCTACTCCATTTCGCTTTGTTAAATTTAGTTCTGTTTCTTGATTAGGTGCAAGTGACTGAATAAGTTTTTCCTGGGCAATGTGTACTCACAAACATATGCTTGTTGCAAGTTGAAACAAGCTACTGGATGTTTGTTATCCCCTTTGTGGGCAAAAAACTCATAAATCAACGAAATAGGTGAAAACAATTCCAAAGGCAATATATACTGTGAAATGCTTCTCTGAGGCCTGATATGGTAATGAACAAATATATATTTTTAAAAGATATATGAAGACTGTGGCTCCAGAATAGTTTTAAAATAGATAGATAAGCATCATTCAAGAAAATCAGCACTCTAATTCTGTCACAGACCCAGAAAAGCACTCGAGTTGATGCTCAGCTTTAAGCTGATGCTGAAACAGGGCACTGATAATGGGTTTATTTTAGATTTAAGGAGGACAGCTGTGTTTATTTCTTTTTCTCCTTAACATTGGGCAAAAGTGCCTTGAGCACTGGGTTAGATATTTTTGTTAACCCCCTAAATAAATCTAAATAATAAACTAAATAATAATACATTAATTTGGCCAAAACCTTTTCCTCCTTTAGCTTAATAATCTGATGAGCCATTTTTTCTTGCTTTCCATTGTCCTGTGCATGCTGGGATGAAACATATGCTTCTTAAATACTCAATAAAAGCAAAATGCTTTAATGAAGTCTCTGTTTAAATTGTAATGCTTTACCTATTAATTTCTAGCCTTTCAGTGTTTGTTTTTGGTAACAGCTGGCATTACATTTCATCCCAGTTTAAAAAGGATGGCTCTGGCTCTATCTGCACCCAGGAGCACTGCCTAAAAAGGGAAGCAAGGATCCACCCTCCTTCAGCCCACACAAGAATGTTTGCACTTAAAGACTGCTGATAGTTCCCAAAACCAAGGGGCTGCTTATGCTTATCTATTCTCTGCTCTGCTGTTTGCTGTCGCCCAGGGGAAGCCAATGGCCCTGCCCAGCTGCCAGGCCCTATCACGCTGTCAGACTAAGGCTTGTTACGGTCCAAAGACCTTCTAAGGGTCTTAGAAGACCATTTCCCATTGCCCATTGCCCCCTCCTCTTCCTCCCAGTCCGGGAAATGCTCCTCTATGGCCAGACGTGGTGCTATGATACTGAGAGGTCTGGGCCAGATTCCATTTACTGTTGGACTGGATGACTTGAAGGGTCTTTTCCTGCCTAAATAAATCTATGATTCTGTGGTCAGTACTGCCAACATCCTCAACCATTCTTGACTGTCACTTTGTCCTGAGACAGACATTTCTCATCCATTTTTAAATCAGAAGCGCTCGGGTCAGTGATTAAAGAAGTATGTTGCATACATGTTTATATTTTGATCAAACATTTCTTTTGTGACTAGCAGATATCTTTCAGGTTTTCTACATACACATGTTTCAGAGCAATTTAAGTAAATAAAAGTAGCTAAACTAGTGTAACAATAAGAAAAATTGGGTTATCAGTTTGCTTTCTACTGGACAAAGAAGATAAAGCCGTCTAGAGTTGAATTTTCTAAGACAAGAGTCTCTAAATGTGATTGAACAGCAGTAGATAATTAGATTACATAAGTGCTGGAAAAAATGCAGCGTACCAGTGCTTAAATGGCTTATGGGAAAACCATTCTTGTTGTCCATATTCACCATCAACAGATATTAAGCACAGATATAATTCCTTGCTAGTGCTGAAAGCAGCCAGTTTATTCCAGCTAAAGAACTGGCCCCAAAGCACCTTTCATTCACTCCATTTTAAGAGAGCTTTACTTGTATTCATCAGGGTCAAGAAGACCCACACCAGGGTGAGAAACAAGCCAGATCCCACACCCACTGACAGGTGTCCCAGCAACCTCCTCGCCTCTCTGCCTACAGAAGCCTCATGGAAGAAGACAGTGTAGCTCCCAGTCTTAATTTTAGCTGTTTAACTATATCGTCGGGGGGATAACTATATCTCTTAGGGGAACTACTTCAAGTGTCTTCATATGAGCCCCAGAAATACATCATTGCCGTGGTTTGGTGGCCAACAAGACCAGTAAGGGTACAGGAATTTCACTCAGGAAGCCCTTAGTGTAAGGCTGTTGTCGTATTCCTCCTGACATTAATGGTGACCTCAGTAATCCAAGCAAAATTAGGCAGTG
This sequence comes from Edolisoma coerulescens, assembly GCA_013397115.1. Classification (NCBI taxonomy): domain Eukaryota; kingdom Metazoa; phylum Chordata; class Aves; order Passeriformes; family Campephagidae; genus Edolisoma; species Edolisoma coerulescens. The sequence goes on along the minus strand of VWZW01002524.1, from coordinate 927,636 downwards.
GCAGATCAAAGTCCTGCTGCTGTCTCCACTCTCTGAGCTCACCATTCAGATGCAGAGCTACTCTCAAATAAAAGCCAGATGTTGAACTGGCTCCATTTCCTGATTAGCTGAGATGTCACTTTGAGAACTGACTGGTCCCGGCCTAGAAATTGAACCAACCTTTCCAGTGGGACATCAAGGCAAATAGAATAAAAGGCACAAACCAGTGCTTGTGGTGATGAGGACAGATTATCTCTTAGAAAGTAATCCTCTCACAGAGAATGGGCAAAATTACTGCAAGGAAAGTAGCTGTTTGTTCCTGCGCTGCATTGCATCATCCTCTTTTAAATCAAGAAATCTGCAGAGCAGACACAAGCAATGCTTCTCATGGCTAATAACACTAAACACTGACAGGGTTCCACAGTAAAATATGCTGCTCTTGGTTAGAGGCAAATGGGGCAAAGACAGCCTTGATCCTAATCCTGGCAAGGCTGAATTCTTCTGAGAATTAAAATCTTGAAAAAAGTTGATAAAACTTCGAAAAAAAAATCAACCCACCAATAAAAAATAATGAGGGTTTTTTTAAAACTTTCTTTTTAATGCATGTTTTTGAAAATCCAATTTTATTTATATTTGCAATGTTTAGGTTTTTCTTAAGATTTTTCTTTTTGCAGTTTTTATCCAGAAAGACTGGTCTTTTTATCTCTTGAGGTTTGAACTTTCCAGCAAAAGAACCTATTCAGCTTTTAATTCTGGAAATTTTGTTGTGATTTTGGCAAAAGTAACCTTAATTCTTGTACAATTTAGTGTGTCAATATTGTGGAAGTCAGCTCTCCTGAAATATAACTCTGTGTCTCTTGAAAAAACATCAAAACAAAACTGTGATAAAATATGATTAAATCCGTTTTGCCACCTAATCTTCTGACTCCCCCTTACTGCTCATACAGACAAAACTCCTCCAGCCCATATGCAGTCAGTTGGTTTAAGCTGTAGAAAAGATGTGTTGCCAGATCAAACACTTGATTTTAACTCAGTCCTGCTAACAGTCTTTCCTTGCATTGATGTGGTGAGAGCTCAACTTGACACATCCACAATAATTTTTGTCCAATAAAGAGCTGCAACCAAAATTTAAAAATTCAGGATTTGTCTTGTATTTTCCAAAGCATGCAAACATTGTTTTGGATCTCTAGCATTAAGTATGGGCAGCAGTTTTAATTTACTAACCCCTTGTCTTGACTACCCCTGGAAAATGGTTTTATGTGGTTAAGACCCAGCCCTCGGATTTCAGCAATTATTTTTTTGGTTGCTTTGGAGTCAGCAGAATGAATGGATGTGCTCCTTATGTGAGAAAATGTACCTTTTACAGTTTGTTTATTCTTTGCCCCTGGCTCTCCTTTATGAGATCCTCCCGTGAAGTCTGAATTTGAATTTCTAGTTTCACACTCATTTCTCTGGAAACTGACTGAACAGTAGATGAGACTTCATAAGGGGTAGCAAAGCCTTGTTCACACCCTGCTCCAGTTTCAGGGATGATAGCAAAGAAAATGCCAGTTGTTCTGTCAAGAAAATGCTTGTTTATATCCAGCTTGTAGGTACCATGGATGAGAGTAATTTTAAAAATACGTATTTTCAATTTTAATTCCCTTTAAATGTGAGCTCATTAAAAACTACTGCTGGTCGATTGACCTTCAATTCTTTAAGATTTAAATTCTTTAAAAGATCTGGAACAAACCCAACTCTGAACTACAGTGGTAAATATTAAATGCTATCGTAACAGAAATCGTATGCCATTGGTTTTCATTGAGCTGATGGCTACTCCTGGAGCCAGAATTTGCCCACAATGTATGTTAAAGATAGTCAGATGCAAAAAATATGAAAAGAAAACATTGTGTCCTTTCCTGGCGGGGAGAATACTATGACAATAGAAAAGACAGAACACCCTCATGCCTTTCTTGATATCCTCCTTTTCTAAAAATGTCTACTTTTTTTTTTTTATTTCACTGTGTCACTATGCTCCCTTACCCGCACTTGGCTCCTTATGGGGAGGTTTGGCCATGCCCAGGTGAAGATGAAATCTCCTAGGGTCCCAACCTGCCCGCTAGAAATTTCAGACTGGAAGAACATTTCCTGCAATTCCAAATGACAAATACTCCCTCCCATTTCCCATTTGCCCACAAAACCCCCATCTTCCAAAGGACAAGTTAATTCCTTCAAGCTTGGAGTTGTGATTTAACCCACCTGCCAACCCACCAACAACATGGTGGAGTGGAGATATGTCTTATTGCTAAAGAAAATTATTTCCACATTTTCTTCAAGTGAGGAATATATTTAAATCTCAAAAAAACACCCCCCACAAAGCCACAAAACAAAACAAAACAAAACAAACCCCAACCAAATTTAAAAAATCCAACAAAATAAGAAAAGCAGATTTTTAGAACCCACTTCTTTACATGTACACTTTTTCAAAGCAAGTAATACATACCAGAACACAAAAGAAACCATATAGCATTGCAGTTTCTCATTTAGAATTATTTTAGCAGAAGGACCGTCTGATACTGATAATAATGAAAACTTGCTGTACAGCTACATAATATGCCAAGGGTTGAACATTCAGTTGATTCACAGCAGTAGTAGAAACATTGAAGTTACTCCTCAAAACTTCTGAATTGGCAGGGAATTACACAGGCAATTGCAATTTTACCATGCTTATGAGCTTTTTCTTCACTAATAACAAAAATGCATATTTTTGTTGCTGGAATGACAACTGGGTTAATGAAGTGTTGTGAAAAATACTGGGAATGGTGTCACTGTTCTGCACCACTTAAAAGTAAAGTGTGGTATCAGTACAGAACCGGCATAGTGATTCTGTCTCTGAAGTGCTTTTCCCTCAGAATAAAAAGACAAACAAGAGTCCCATTTTAATTTAATTTATTTAAATTTAATACTATTCAATTTAAAATTTTTATTTTCTCTTTTATTTCTATTTGTTCTTCCTTTTTTTTCCTCCATCTTCAATACTTTTCAGCATGGACTTGTGAGAGAAAGAATGATGAACAAGAATCCTGATCTCCAAAGACCCCATGGCACTTTCCAGAACCAATATGGGCTACGATGACCCAGCAAACTCCTGCACTGGCCCCAAGTCCGTCCTGCCTGGGAGGATCAGCACTGGTATACATAATGCCCCCAGCACCGCACAGCAATAGGAGAGGGGGAAACTCTTGACCTGCAGATACCTGCAGCCTCTGCTAAGGATTGTGATGTCGGAAGCAGCAGCAGGAGTCACTTTGAGCTTCACTTGCAGCATCACTTTTTCTATGGCCTACTTCCTGATCCTTCAGGAAAAAAAATTAAATAAATGAAAAAGAACCGAGAAATTCAAGGGGCAGCTCAGCAAAGCCTGACCTCCAAGGGCCTGTGGCACACAGTGGGAATTCCTACTTATGTTGATGCACAAAATTGAGAACATACCTGAATGCAGTACAGAATTTTCAGGGAGAATGTTTCTTCAGTATGTGAACGTTTCTCTGAAACCAAACAAATCCAAATGCCTCAAAACCAGATAATAATCTTCTGTTTCAGGCTAATGGAGGTATTGTGAAGCTAAAAATGTCATCAGGGAACCTCACACGAAATCTGGCCCCACTTCTTTCTTTCCCTGTGCTTGGTGCTCTGTGATGATATGGGTACCACCAAGCATTTGTACTTGTTTGATTTCAGAGATTAAGTCAGGAATGAGTTAGCATTGAGTCTTTGAAAATTTCCTCACTGAGAAGCAGCAGCATTAATTAAGAATAAGAAAGTCTCACAGTAGATTTGGTAGCTTAAACACAAAGCAGCTTCCCATATCAAGAAATATACAGATATTGAAGAAGGGAAGCATTCTCCCTGAGAATTCTGTACTGTATTCAGGTATGTTCTCGATTTTGTGCATCGACATAAGTAGGGATTCTCACTGTGTGAATACTGGGTCTTGTGACTTTAATCTGCAGCACACATGTGTGATGATTTAACGGCCCTTCTGTTTAGTTTATAGCCCATCCAGTCACCCAGAAGCAGAGAGTAATGATCACAACCCGGGACAGTTGCAAAGCATATGTGGATGGCATTTCAGCCCTAAGGCTCTAATCTCTTCTATTAGCTACCACTGCCACGTGGCGAGGCTGTTACCATCCCTGACGCTGAAGCACAGCTCACAAACTCCTTACACATGGCTTATGCAAACCTCTACAAGGCTGTGCTGCATTGTTCTACAGGCAAGAAGATGTATCAGCCTCTACTTCCCCTCTTTTCTTGCTGTGCCCAAGAGAAAATTATTTGTCAATGTTCATTTATGAAATAGTAATTGAATTCTTTTTCTGGTGATTAAAGAAATGACAGATGTTGACATGTACAGCTTAAATGAGAACAAAATGCTGACCAAACCAGAGTCATGTGGAGGGACCACTGTTACCTCCTGATGCAAGCTACAGACTCCAGATGAATCCCAGATGCTCGCTGGAGTATGCACAAAGAGGACTGTATTTATTGTCACTGCATGGTTATCTCAGCGGTGTGTCCAATATAAAATGATGAAACTTGCTCTTAAGCTATTTATCAGTTGAAAAAACAAACCAAAAAGCTTAGGAGCCTAGAAGGTGTCTTGATTGACAAATGAGAATTTTAATAGGAATTATATTGAAAATTCTGTGAGTTTAGAATCATTCTTTTTGAAGAAGTCCTTTATTTATTTTATTTACTTTTTTTTTTTGTTTCTGTTCACACTCTGTCAGTCTTTCTAACTAGGCTCAAGCATCCCATTACAAGAAGAGTATGAAAACTGTAAAGAGAAATCCAAGCTAATATTTCTGAGGCACATTAACTTTTAATGTGAAATGGTCACTTTGAGGAGAATTCAATTCTATTTCAGCAAAAAATAGTTGATTCTCTAAGTTTGCATAGAAAACAAATGTGTTTTAATTTAAAAGATTATTAAAGCTGATGACTGATTTTTTTCCTATTAAAACATAGCTTTTATGGAATCACAACCTATGGAACCTAGGCACATTCTTCTGAACAAGTCAAATTAATTGTGGGAGCTGTGGTAAGCTATCTGGAAAACAGGAGTTTTGATAATATAAATCAACAAAACTTAAGCAATGCAGGGTCAGGCCTCCTCGTGGTCCTGACTGGAAGAGATCTGCTGATTTACACTAGCAGGGAATGTGTTCTGTAAATTTCTCAGTTATTTTTACTAAACAGAGAAAACAGTCACAATTTCTTTTTAAATTATTATTATTATTCTTTTTTATTATTTTTTTTATTCACGCTCTACACAGAGCTCCAGCCATATCTTGAAAATCTGCTGGCAATACTTAGGCTGGAGCTCACACTTAGGCACCAGGAATATATTTTGGAGAGGCAAGCTTTTATAGTGGAAAGGCTGACATACTCCAAACTATTCATAGCAAATGCAGTGGAATAAGGGAAAGGGAAAACATGCAAAGAAGAAAATGTATTCTTACAGGAAACTCCATGAGAAACTGCATTCCAGTGAATACTGGGTAATCCCAAGAAAAAGCAATTTAGCTTATTATTTTCTTGCCCACTGTTACGTTTAAGCTAAATGTTACTCCAATGTTTGGGGTTTTTGCACAGATACCCTTTAGCAGAATGATCATCTTAAGGTTTATTTTCCATTACCAGTTTGCCTGGTATTTGATTCTTTCTTCCTGTTGTGGGATTTACAGTCAAGCTGCAGATTTTAATGCAGTTCATCTTCCAAGATTTCTGGAGCAAACCTTACTCTACCAATCAGAAGACTGGAATGCTTTCTGGCTATGTTTTATGTTATTTTGTCTTCAGCTCCAAGGTGCTCATTCACCAGGTAGAAAACTACAGAACTGCAGCAGCCTCCATTTAGAGCTTGATTCACATTTTTAAATAAAAGATTTATGAAGAAGTAAGTGTGCAAATGTTTGTTGGTAGCAAGAATTGAACAATACTCAGAATGAAGGATTAAACCAGAAGAAAATTAAAAACTCCACCTTTCTGTTCATTGGCTGGTTCAAGTCATCAACACTGTATTAAAAAGAAGGGAAAAACGTGAAGACTTGTAGATTTACTTACTTCATCCTCTAATATTCACATTTAGCCTGAGGAAGACAGTAAGGGCTGCAATTCTGTTAGAGTTTGAAATCAGTATTTAGAAAATAATCATTCCGTATGTTTGTATCTTGTTTTGTGTGATATTTTATGTGTATTTTGGAATATTTTAGTTAATTTCTACAGAAATCATCAATTAAATATTTGGTTTGAGAAATACATTTTGCATGTGCTAGTGCTCCCTGGGGGGATAGTGCTATTTATGTTTCTACATTCTTTCACTTCTGTGAAAGGAGTGAACTAAATACGGCAAGGGAGAAGCATGTTCCAGGCACTGTGGGTCTTAGCAAATCTGCAGCATCCAAATCATTGCAAACCCTTGGGAGTGCAACTGCCTGAGTTAAAGTCAGCCTCACGCGTATGACTTTGAAAGCAGATTGTGGGTCAATAGCCAGCTACAGCTGTGGGAAAAAAATCTCTGGGAGTTTATAGGACAACTGAGTCTTAGCTGGAGAAAAACAACGTGATAGTGTTCTTCCTTTCTGTGAGAATGGGACTGGGCCTGCCCTTCAACTGTGCTGGCAAAGTCACTGCTTGCTGACCCCCTCTTCATGCCCCTGCTGTGTTCAGCTGGAGAGTCACCTGTGCAGGTGTTGGTTCTCCCACCACTGGCAGGTAACCCAGCCTGCAAGACGTGACGCAAAAAAGCAGACTTGGGCAATGCTGCCAGGGCAGTGGGAAAGGGAGTCAGAAGATAATGGATTAGCAATTCCAAGGAGAGGTTACTCCCGTTAGCCATGGAAACTATTTTCCATAGCATTCAGGGACATTAATAATACTGTTAATTACACCAATTAACAGCCTTCCATGGTAATATGAATTATAATTAGTATGAACATTTTGCTAATTAAAACTTGAATTAACCCCAGTATCAGCTAATTAAATTAGAACCACAATCAGTTTACTTTAGAAAAAAACATGTAAAGCTGTTTCTGCCCATTTTACCTTACATCCCCTCCTCCCCAACTCCCCCCTGCCCCTAAGTCTGTCACTAACCATGACTCTCCCTGGTGCCATTTCATAGCAGCCCTATGCAAGGATTTCTTGTGCTTAGGAGTTGTTCTCAGATGATTGGCCTGCTTTGCTGTACTATCAGCTCCTTGGAGGCAATACAGGGCATGGCATGAGGCGATTTTTCTGGTAAAGAGGGATGTTTTCAGACAGAACAAGGTGAGCTGACAAAGAGTGCCTACTGTTGGCAGAGATAGATTAATAATGCTGGTTTTGTGTTGGGTTACTTCTTGTCATTGTTGTTGGTTTTTTTTAAAATTGGAATAGTGGTGTTAGCAAGAGGTGTGTATTTATAGCTCAGATCAAACTTCATGCTATTTCTTAAATTTGTAGCATTATCTGGTACTGAGATTTCCTTTTGTACATCAAGACAATGGGCACAGTTTCTTTACTCTCAACACTTTTTGTGGTTTTCTTCCTTTCATTGCTATCCTCTAGGAGCAGTATTCAGGAGCATCAAGGGAAAATCATTCACCCTGTATTCCCATCCTGGTTCTGCCACTACAGGATTCTCCCTCACTACCAATTTTGTCATACTTGAATCAAGACAGTAGTAACAAACACATTTATAAAATGTAGACTGTAGACAAAAGTGTTATTTCCAATTTCTCTTTTCTCAGCACATCAGAAATAACCACAGAATAATAAATGCTCTTTCTGTTCAATTAGATTTTTTTAACATAAAAAAATTGCAGAATATTTGGATGTGCTTATTACACAGAAGCAAAAGCTAGAAGAGCATTTTGAGACTTGCATAGTTAATATTAATTTTAATAAGCATAATCGGTCAGCTTTCACAGCTGTTGGCTCCGAGAATTAACAGGTGTCACTAATAAAACAATCAAATTGTCCCTTTTTATTTACTTGAGATCAGTAAAAGAGTACAACTGTAGTCCCTAAAATATTACAGCTATAATGCATTTCAGAAGAATATTGGAAGTGGAGAAGTCTCATATTTTTCAAGGATAGATACTTTTTTTACTCATCCAAGGAAAAGTAATTTATCCCATTTTTTAAAAGAAAAATCAACTGATGTTCTATCATCTTGTGATCTGACCTGTTCCATTGAGCTATAGTGCCTGAAATAAAGTGCACAGTGAGTAAAAGTACAAGGAAAAAGAACATGTTGTTCTAGGAGCTCTGAAGTGAGGAAGATTTTAATCTTAGAAGCCGTTTAGATGCTACGGAGATGGTTACCATAACGCTGAGGCAGTGTTAGGTGTAATAAGTGTTTCTCCTAGGTGATCAGGAAAACACATGTCACTTTCGCATCATGCCAAGAAAGCACAATTAAAACACAGGCATGCCTGGGCAGATCCCTCTGTGCACAATCATGGGTCTGTAAGCACAAACAGCTGCCTGAGCACAAAGTTTTCTGCTGAAGGCAAGGCCTTGAAGAGGAGCAAGGACATGGGACTGCTGCAATGTGTTACTGGGGGAACTCCTTGATGCTGAGGGCATGCTGTCCTTGAGGGACAGAAAACTTCTGTGTCTGAGCTTTATTCCTCTGTGAGCTTCACCCAAGTTTTGATCATACTAATGTCACCATCAGTTTGTTCAAGGAGATTTTTCATGGGATGTACTGAAGTAAAAGTCTCATCTCACGCTGGATGTACATGAGGAAGAATTGGCCTGAAGGTGTGGTGCTCTAGGCTGTCTCTCCCCTACTGACTTTGGGAAGAAATATTTAGAGATCATTACCAACATTTGTCGGGGAAATTACTCTGACTTCATATTGCACCAACAGATCATGGCTTGAAAAAAACCAGCCTTGAAAGGATTTGTGTGTGCAATTTCCTTTGCTTTCTGAGCTGGATAAACAGTTCAGTGTATTTTCATGGGGATATTATTGTCTTCTTTGTCTTCTTTTGCCCGTTTATGCTAAAAGCAGTGGAATTTAAAGGTCTCACACAAAATGGAAACAGTTTCTGGGTGGGAATTGGCAGATCTGAGCATGACTCCCTTGTCATTTTGAGCAGGTACCTCACACTGTTCATCCTGATGACAGACACAGGTTTTCAAGCAACTATGCTTGTTTCTACCCAATCTAACATCCATTAATGTCAAGAAGAAGGACCCCTACTGATTTCACTGGTCACAGCACCCCAGCCATTCTCTTATCACCACCTACTCCCTCAAGTGGTTTTAATTCTGAGTTACGTTTCCTTACAGTGTGTTAAATGCAAAGACTTAGGCCACCTTAACTTTGGAGAACATAAAATTTGGGTCATGATGGTGAAAATGTGCAGGTAAGTTAGGAAATCAGATATATTCATCCCTTATAATTATGGTGTTCACCAGCTCTATAGAGCTGGCAGAACCTTCCCTTAAATTATAAAAGGGAATTAGAAGTAAGCATGACTCAAAACAATGAACTGTTTCAAAGCAAAGCTGAATTCCTCGAGGTTAAGCAGCAGTAAAACTAGCAATAGGTACACAGTTGAGAGGTTTAGATACACTTGCTGTTTTGGCTGGTGTCCAATTATAAAAAACTTTGTCCTTGAAACTTGGCAATTAGTGATGGTAGAAGTAATTCCACAAAGAGATGATGGGATTTAGACAAATAGTGGGGAAGTGGGGAGGAGTAGGGGAAGGTTTCAAGGTAAACAACCTGCAGACAGAGTTCCTTCAGTATACAGGCATTAATATTTTTCGCAAGGATGACGTAGAAAGGAAAGGACCCTTTCACTCTGATTCACTTCTAAGCACGCCTACAAAAGCTGTAAAGCTGTTTTGAATGTTCATGATGATGAAACACACTGGTGCCTCTTTTTGAGACAGCCATGAACGTCTCTCGAAGAAAAAGGTCCTTTCACAAAATCTCATGTAGCGACCAGACTGAAGAATTACAGCACAAGTCATGTCACTGCTTTAAGCTGCAGAAGAGGTGTTGAGAGCCATCCTTAGTTCAGTGCAACCTGTTCCGTGGTGGGCAGGGAAGGCTGGGAAGCAGGGGGAGGGTGGTCATCAGAGGAACAAATAACCTGCAGGGAAAGGATTTGAGGATGCTTACAGTTTTCCAGCCCAGGGAGCCTGTCAACAGAGTGTTGAAACACACAACCACTTTGTTAGCCACCCCAGCAGCACCACTCCTAGGTACCAAATTATAAGATATGCCATTAAAGGGAAAATGAGAACCTGCTTCTCTCACGGGCATCAGTTTGGCTGGTCAGAAACATCTAAGTTGGCCTTTATAGAGCCAAAAAGTACTACTGCAAAGACAGGTGTCTGCAGACATTGGCATAATAGTGAGTTCCATCTCCAGAGTAAGCAATCTCTGTTCTCTTTGTGCATCTCTTTTTATATGTTTGGTAGAATTACAAAATGTGGAAATGACCTTGGAGGACTACGTCATCTGTCCTTTGTTAAGATACAGCCTCACAGAGCTGGCTGAATTTAGGCTGTTGGGTAGATGAGATTGTAGGACTGGTTGGATCAACTTGTCCAAAAGATGTCGAGACACACTTCTGTACAGGCAATGGAAGGAACCAGACAGAAACTCAATAGAACTCAGAAGGAAGTAAAGGGAAAATATGGACCTTTTCATGTATCTCCATATTTCTCTTCCCATCATGGCCTTCTGTGAAAGCTTTGCTTCCCTAGGTGTCAGTGTTTGCCCAGTTTTAAGTTCAGTTGTATCTTATTATATTAATATATTTATTGTTCTTCCTGACCAAGGAAATTTGTTATTATTATTATCATTATAATAGTTATTTTTTTTCCTGTAAAATGCATAAGACACATCAAAGGGAAGAACTTTGAGCAGTGTGTGCTTTCACAGAAACGAACACAGTCTGCAATTGCTGGTCTGCTGGGACTCGGAGTCCTTCACAGGACTGGACTGTGTCTTTCTTACCTACAAACATGTATATATCTGGATACCAGTATATAGCTGAAAATATCCAGAGACAGCTAACTTTACAAAAGGGAAGCCACATGGATATTGAGGGCAGAGTTAATATTGGAAGCTGAAACAGTTCACTGAAGAAAGGAGGAACACTACATTTGTTCAGTTTTTACAGTATGTACGCCTAGTTTGGACTTGTCTCTTCTTTGATGCAATCTTCCATCTTTCCTACATCTTACCTATTCTAATTTAAATTCCATGAGATGTCATAACGCAGGAGTGCAGGAGAGCCTGGACTACATCAGACTGAGGGTCCATCTACTCTGTTGTCATTCAATGGGGACCTAAGTAAGAGTGAAAATAAAGGCAGGAGCAAAGGTTATTTACCACAGCAGCCTCACAGGCAACAGCTACTTTCAGCTCAGGCCACAAGCAAACTCTCTGCTTGTGGTAAATCCTCTGCTTCCATGAAGCATGAACAGCTTCCAATCTGCCCTTGAAACCCCACTAACTTTCAAAAGCCTTTTTTTCAACTTTCTCTGTGCATCCCACAGCTTCATGCTCTGAGGAAAGCCTCACAGATTCTCTGATGAGGCTTCTCCCATAGTATAGGTGTGTGCCAAGATGTGACCTGTGTCCTCTGAGCCAGTCTGTCTGGGAAACATCCATTCATTAGTTATAGGCTGAAACTGTACCTTCCAAAGATAAGGAAACATCATAACATTGTCACAAAGCATCAAAGAAGAGATACTTTGACACTGCTTAATCCACTCTGCCTAGGCCAGTGGTATGTCATGTCTTCTACTCCAGATAGTGTGTGCCATGGAGAGAAAAGATGGGAAGAACGAGTTCCTCAGACTGTGACAGAAAGGGTGTAAAACCTCCCACGGTACCCTGGCTTTTGGACTTTAGGGACCTAAATACAGGTGGATGAAAAAACTGCCCATTAGAGGAGCTGGAGTCATCAGGCTTAGTGGCAAAAAGGTAGAATCTATGCAGGGAATTTTCTCCTATTGAATAACACTTTCAGGAAGAAAAAAGCAAAGCTGGATGCTGCGGATGGTTGTTGTCATGGTTGACACATGCAGACTCTCTTTGTAGAGAATCAGTATTTATGCCCTGGGAGGCTACCGGTTTTCATAGCTAAGGGAGGAGGAAGGAGATATGTGTGATATAGCACATTCTATTAAGGCTTCTGGGAACAGGGAAAGGCTAGATATGTGCTCAAGAAGGATCTTACATCTAAAAAGGCACAGAAAATGGGGGAAAATATATAAATGTGACCCTCTTCAAAGACATAGCCACCGTTTGCCACGTGTTTCCAGAAAGGAAAGAAATTGAAATTGCAGGAAGGAAGAGAAAGCAGGTCTCCAGTTACTTATTTGGACACTATTTTAACTTCTTGTGTTTCTGGCAGTAGCCTGTCACATGTCAGATCTCAGGTTTGAGTTCCTTCGATGATGTGCTTCTCATGGTCTTAGACCAAACAACACCAGACTTCCAGGTAAATTTAGGCTACGGAGTTCCAGTGCTGTCAGTGTAATGGCTTTCACTGGCACTGACTTAAATGTAAAATATCACACCCATGATTTACACACAATTTCATATGTCGGTATAGGTTGAAAAAGTCCTTATGTTAAATAGAATGTTGCATAAAGTGTCACCATTTGAACTATTATGAAGTTGGGCCCATTTTATGACTTCAAATACTTTCCACATTATCACATATTTCAGAGTGCAAACCCACAGGAAATTAGTAATTATTTTAATGGTAGTAGTTTCCNAGGGGGAAGTAGGTGGGGGGAAGGTAAAATATATACAGTTTCCCCCCTTGAATTATATCTAGAAAGCTTTTACATTGTCCAGGAAGATAGAGTGTAAAAAAGTTGAAAAGAGTTAAAACTGCTACTATGAATTCAGCACTTAAATGCTGAAATATCTGGCTAAAATAGCAACATCTGTAAACATGTCTTTTTTGTTGTTGTTAATCCCTTCTTTTAGAGAAGTCATTACTTTATGTATATTTCTAAAGATTTAATATAGTTCAAAAATGAATCAACACATGATGTAGAAATTACTTAAGTTCAACATCTTATGCTGCATGGAAATTTGGACTAAATGATCATAAAAGCTCTTTCTGGAATTCAAAGTTTATAAATAGCTACCTGCTTCTAGTGATTTCTTAGGAGTGAAATTTGGCTTGTTGAATATGTGTGTCAGCATCAGAGTAGATGGCCTATTCAGGCAGACACATATACTACCTGGCACTGATTGAATATTGGCTCAATTATTGAGCTCAAAAAGAGCTTAAAATAATGGGTTTTGGCCTGCTTGAGGTTCTGTAGAAGTTAAACGCCAGTTGCATAAGTCTGTACTACTAGGCATTAAATCTGCCATACTGTGATGGGTGTTCTATAGCAATAGTTTTAAAATCACATACTATAATCATAGTATAGTATAGAATAATATAGTACAGTATAGTATAGTATAGCATAGCATAGCAATCAATAGAAAAGCATGACTAAAAAAATTCTGACTACATACATACACTTTTCTATTAAAGACACCAAAACAGTCTTCTCTTAGAAGCCCAGCAATTTACTGTACTCATAATGTCTGAAGTATTCTGGGATTACACACCACTCTGGAAGGGAAAAAAGCCTTAGGTGGCTTTGCTTGTTTTGCTTTCTCTTTTCCGGGCAGCGGGGGAAAGGATGAAGCTGATTTGATTTGTTTAAATGCTGTAAAGGTAACCAAACCATGATTAAATTTCAGAGCCATTTGTCAAGCTCTGCACAGGCAAAAATGCAAACAAGACTGACTGCAAATTAATTCTATTTATGCTTTATCACAGAGAAAAATCATTCTCAGTAAGAGCAAAGTTAAGAGTGAAACAATACTTCTGGTCTTTCAGAAATCTGCAAATATTTTACCTCTTCTTCACAGGAAAAATGTTAAATATGGTCATTTTGAAAGAAAAGAAAATTTTAAAAAGAGATATACAAATTCTGTGGCTTTGCAAGTGAAGAAAACCTTTCAATTTTTTTAATATGTGTATTTTCCTGAAAGTGAAAGCCAGCTTTCGGTAGGAGTGATGTCACCTACGTCTCTCATGACTCATACTTCTGCAAATGCAGAGGTTAGTACAATTTTCCTGTTGATATGTAGCTGCCTCCAGATTGAAGTCCTGGCTCTAAAGTGCCTTCTTAGAAATGAACCACAACTGTTCTTAACACCTGTGGTTGAAACACACCTAAACTTGGAAGAGCTTGGACACCTGGAGCAGAAGATTTTAAAGCTGCATCTAAAGTGTGCAGTGCACCAGAGAGTGAAACGGACTATCAGAGGCTTAAGGTGGAGCCTAGGAAAAATCAGTTCTTCATTAGCAGAAGAACAAGTTTTGCTTCCAGAAATTGCACAGAGATGGAAGTTCACTGGCATGTAGGATTGCCTTAGCCTTAATACCTCCACCACACTTTTCCTGTCTTCTCAGTTTCAGAGGATATGCTATTCCTCAGGTTTGGAAAAATATTGCTCTCTGTCCAGATACTCAAGAAAGATTTAAAGTTAATCCCAGAGGCCATTTGTAGCAGGCTCCCTGTACAAAGAGACAGGAGCAAAGATGAACTGGGCTAAAAAATTGACTTTGTGCCTCCTCTTCCTTTTCATGCTAAATGGAAAAAATAATAGCTGATTGCTGACAGTAATTTCATCTCTGAAATGTACTTGGGTATTATGTAATTGTAGGAGTGGGATTGTTAGTTAAAATCAATTACCTTGCTGATTGGAGAGGAGGAATTTCTCCAGAGCTCTGGAGTAATGGTTCCCCTCTCTGCACTATGATGGAGCCAAGCCTAGGTTTTTCCACTGAAGTTGGGATGTGTTTGGTCTGATGGGAAGCACCTGTGTCTTGCAGGCTGCTAGACACACTGGAGGTACTGGGCCAGGGAGTAGTGGGAGTTAGGGAGGAGGGCTGCTTCTCTTGGGAAGCGTTTCACTGAATGAGAATGTGCTGCTCAGCCTGCAGGTGTTTCCCTGAGGTAGGGCTTCCCCTATTACATCAGGATGGAGGTCCAGGCCAAGATCTCATGTCCTGGTGCTCTTTAGGTGCAAATTTCCTGGGACACACCAAGGATATGATGATTTCAACTCAATCTCTTTTCAGACTGTGATTTTTCTTACTGTTACTCCAGGAGACTGCATTCCTTGTCCCTAATCAGTTATAAAGCCTGTGACCCAAGGCAACTGAGAAGGGAATTTAGCTTCAAACTCTTCTGTTACATACCTACATTTTGCTAGAGGTTGTTGTCAACATTTTTAGTGGCTTTGGCTGTTGGGAAGGTATTTCTGAAATACATACCAAGCATGTCACATGTTCTCAAATAAAACCTTCAAGCCTGTTCTATAGACCTGAAAATTACTCTGGAAAGCAACTGTGACCTGCTAAATGGAAATTACAGCTCTTGGCTCTGCCTTGAAAATGGACTCATTGAGAAACAAGACAGAACAACAGTGTCTGTGTGTGAAGACACTCCAAGACTCCCCTGGTTTCTCTTCACCCCCAGGTTCTGAGATAACACGTAATTGCTTGTGATAACACGTAATTGCTTTCCCATATTTCTGGCTTTTTATGTAATGCAGCATCGTGATCTATGCATGCAGACCAGCACCACACCATAAAGTCAAAGGAGCACGTTGCTCTGCACATGGCTTAGACCTCTGGGTTGAAAAAGAGTTTCTCACATCAAGCCATTTCAAATGCACAGAGAACAACTTCAGAGGAATCCTCTGTTTGGGCTGTCTCAAAATGCTGTACAATTAGGCCTGATCCTGACCCTCACTTTCAAGTACCTTTGATAAAATCCCATGCAGATCCAATTGTCAAATTGTGATGGTAATTAATCATCTAATGTTATATTTCTAGACATTTGTAGCAGCCATGGGGAAGAAAAGGTATATATGTTGCTTAAGTGAAACAAAGATTAGTGTACTGTCAGGCTCTCTAGCCATTTATCCCAAAATGCATTTAATCCTGAGGAAAATAATCTCCATTATAAATCAATACATACCTCATTAGAACAAAATGAGAAGTTGCACTAATGACTTGCATTTAATTGAAATAAGTGGGTGAAGGAAATTAACAGTGTGCTGAAGAAATATTGGATTACCCAATGTCATTAATCCCTTTTTTAAAAAAGGAGCTTTGGAAAACTACTTTGGGGAAAAAAAATTGCAATATTAGGTTTACTCACTGTTCATACCAATATTAAATGTCAGGTTGACGGGCCATTATTGTGAAATAAGACAGGCCCAGAATTCCTGGCAGAAGTGATATATAGAGGGGTTAGATGAAAAGATTTATTTCTGGCTGTGGGAAAACCAGGGATCATGACAGAGACACAAAAAGGCAGCTGCCAAGCAAACTGTGAGATTCACTCTGCACTGTCGGCTATCCCCAGCATTATCAGTGGGATTGCTCACACTGCATCTAGTTAAGCACAGACTAGGTTTTACTTTTATTTCTGTGGGAAATGGTAGTTCAAGTGTTATTGATCCCATAATACAGATGTCTGTCTGAGGCACAGGACACTGGTGTCTTACTTCTGAGAAGTACGAAATCCAGTTTTAAGCTGGACACTAGTGGGGAATTCTGCTGCAAGTGCATTTTAAAACATTTTAGCACCTATGGTCTGCAAAGTTACTAGTAAAAGAGTCAGTGGGATATTGCCAAGCAAGGAAGTGCATTTTAAAAGTTTTTCTTTGAGTGACATTTATCCCACAGTAAATAATCCGCCATAAAAAAAATACTTGTGTGGCTGACAAAACAGTTATTAAATATATTAAATACATTTCTTTAAAGAGCATCTATCAATTTAAATATAATTTTTAAAAAGCTTTTTCTCTAAATCAGCTCACAAAAATTGCTCATTTTCACTTCCTCTCAGTGGTACGGGTTATAGAAGCTTTGTGAGCAGGAGGGTTTTGAGTTTTCTGTCTGATAACATTAACTGAAATGTACCTCATAAAGACATGATCCTTCAGCAGATGTGCTTCTCGGTTACTGGCCGGTTTTACATTCCAAGCTCACTCATTGGCCTTGCAGCTGTGCAGTTGTTTACATCTATGTGGACATGTGCAAAGTGTTGATTAACAGGAATAGCTCATTCTGGCACTCTCCATGTTGATGCAGCTACTGTATGCTCAAGGTCTTAGAAAGGTTAAAGTGGTGGATAATTGGAACATTGAAATTAAAATGTATATGTTTACAGTTGGACTCAATGATCTTTAAACTCTTTTGCAATCTATGGTTCTGTGATTCTATATTCCACAAACTGGAAAAAGGTTTGGTGCTGCATTCCCAGCCTAATCCCACTATTTTACCTCACTTCCCACCCGTGCCACACTCCATATCGCAGAGGGGATGCATAGCTCAAGCTGTTTGTGGCCATCCTGCCCTGGATGCAGTGAAAGTTGAAGTCACTTCTCTGCTACCAATCCATAACCACAGAGCTACTGCCTGTCACTCACCTCTCTACCCATCAGGGTGGACTTTTGCTCCTAGTTTCAGGGAATGCTGACACATCTAGCAGTAGTTGTACTGGATGTGTACCTAATATAGGGAGATGGAATAAGAGTCATCTAGGGAGACACGAGAGAGCCTTCGTGGATGGAGCAGATCCCGTGTGTGCAATCTGATTTCAGGCAAGCTAACTCGGTAAATGAGGTTGAAAAGCAGGGAAGGCAAGGGTTGTCCACACAGGTTACCACCCATGCACCCGTCTCTCCAACAGTGCCATTCTTATTCCTTAACAGATGTGGTTTGCAGACCCCTTTGAAGTAGATGAGGCCTCCTTAATCCCAAAGAAAGACAGTAAATGGAGTCTCTGGCTATACAACTGGAAGGGGTTTACAGAAGCATGTGGAGTATACCTGACTTGGGGAAGAAATGCAAAGAAAGGTAAAGAAAATTGTGGCAGGCTAAAGTACTACTCTTCCAGATTTAATAGTCAAAAAGGACAGTGAGTTTCTCAAATTTATTTCATTTATTACCCCAAATCCACACCTTACCTGAATTGCATCTGTTACTATTATATTGCAAGATAAAAATTTTGCTGTAGCTATTAAGGGGTTGCTCTATTCTTTTGTGTGTTGTGCTCATGAAATACCAAGATAAACAGAGTTGCAGGTTTATAGGCAGTTGAATCTTTTGCTATAAAGTATACCAATGTTTAATTCCATTATTTTTTAAAAAAATTAAGTTAATTTTAAACAGGAATATTTCAAAACATTTTTCTTCCTAATTTGTATTTCTTTTTAATTGTTAAAATAACACTGGAATTTATGAGGTTTTAAGAGCCTTCATAGTTAAAAAAATAAAATTTTTGGTGCTTTCACAAAAAAAATTGAAACTGAAATAATAACTGTTTATAACACACAATGTCAATAACAATTGCATTTTTCCATAAGCACTCATCTTGATTGAAAAGAGTGTGATGTTATTCTGAGATTTGATATTTAAAAAAAAAAAGTGACAGGTGTTGTTATTACAATACCAGATCAAGGACTCAGAAGCCTAAAAAAATCGCATTACGGTCCGAGGAGATGCAACATTACAATATTCAATTAGTAAGGCAATCATTAGACAAAATCTTGAGATTTTGTCAAAAACTGCTGAGAATTTCTTATCTATCATATTACATTTAGGACGAAATTTTTCATTATCTGAGGTATTAAAATGCAGGGTCTGAGCAGCACACAGTGCAAAAATCTATACATTTATGGCAAAGTGGATGAAGTCTTACATCAGGAAGTCTCTTTCTTCATGCAAATTAACATTTTAAAAACTTACGGGTTTTTTGCCCGCTATGTATCAATCAGCATATTTCCATGCACTCTAACACGTGTAGATGAACTTTGCACGGTTACAATTTGGTAGGTATTCTTGTTAAAAAGGCTTCTTACTCAAAGCAGACTTCTTACTTGGACTGCTGCTTACGTGGAGAGCTCCAGAAGAAATATCCCCTAACATAGTCTCATAGTGTATGTTTTATAACAGTATCAAATGGATGAAAAAAAAAATCCACTGTTTTGATTTAATTACAGTTTTTGATGTTTTCAAATAAAAAAAACCCCAAATCCTCCCTCTGTTTGCTAATCATGCTCAGAGTGTGCTTTACTTTTTAGAGAGTTTACCAGCTTTCACATTTTCTGGGCTAAAAGGAACTGAGTCAGACATTGATTACACTAAGTAATTTCCAAATAACGCTGTAGTTGAAAGGCAGTCAGAATGCAAAGCAACCTTCACAAAAAGATGCTAATGCCTCAATTTAAAATTGGGAAAGAAGTTGAAAACTAAATTTTTTGATCTGTGACTAACTCAAGCAGAACCTGTAACAGGCTTCTTGGCTTCTATTGTGTCACGCAATTTGTATCACTAATAATGTAAGTTTAAGAAGATCTTCAAGTAAAACTTCTTTGTTATTTATCAGGCTAAAAGGTTCTTAGAGAATTGCTTTCACTTTTTTCACCATTTGCCACTTCCAAAATACCAATAATCATAGCCCTGGTCTTATTTTACAGGAAGGCTGATGGAAAAATATGTTAGGTATATTTATTCCGAGCACTGGCATTTAAATAAGAAAGGACAGAGGGATGCAAAAATATTTTTTTTTCGGTTGACTATTTGGTGAATAGGGAATGACTTTTAATATATCTGGAAAACAATTAAGCAGACCAGCTGAAAGTGTCTTTCTCTCGTGAGGTTTTTAGGATCTGACTTCCAGTATTTCTCCCACTCCCCACTCAGCAGAAACTACACCCAAAAATCCTCTAAAATTCTGCCTTCCACAGTGGGGTCAATGCTCAAAACATTTTACCAGTACAGCTATAGTGGTAAAGACTGTGACTGTGTACTGACATAATTTGGGTAGCAAACACCATTCAATTAGAAAGGATTACAGCAACACAGGGCACGTCTGAGACCCAGAGAGCTTCATGATCCCTCCATACTCACACATGGAGCTTGACAGTGTGCTACCATACCTGAAACTGGTATATTTTTGGGGCTAAGCTCAAGCTTACTTTATGCCACAGACAAAATACAAATCCCATGCTAATGAAGTGGCTTCTTCCCAGAAGAGTTCTTCCATCTAGCTGTAAGTCACTTTTTAGTCAAGAAGTTGTACCAACTACTCACTTGGAAGACATCAGATGCACTTTGGCATACAGCAGGCATATACCTTCAAACAGAAGATTAGAAGATATTTAGGGCTATACAGTGCAGAAATGTCACAATCAGAAGAAAATTCAGGGGGAACCAAAATTTTGCATAGTTTTAACCCATGTTTGCAGACAAAGGTCTAACTAAGAACTTTGTCATCACTGAATATGTGCTTAATTCAGAGCATGCTGCTGTTAAGGTTTTAATGGTATTACACAGTTACAAGATCTAGGCTAAATTTTCAGCAAACTAAGTCAAGCAACAATTTAATTTCTGTGCATTAATGAGCAAAATTACCAGAAACATTGACAGAGCCTTCAGTGAGCTTCTGAGTCATGGTTATGCAGTACTTTGACAGCTCCCTGCAGAACTGGCCTGCCTAACAAGGCTAAACTGGAGAAAAGTGGGAAAAGTTTCCTGCACCCTCCTACACACAAGAAGGCCCACACTGCTGCAAATGGAAAGGGTGTAAGTAGAAATGGATGGCAGGGTACCAATTTGGGCAGCGATGTTCAGCCACTGTAAAGCTGCTCCAGATCTCTGTGTTCTGTTCTGTGCATTAGAAAAGGTGCAAAGAGGGCATATGCTTGCCTTTTCACGCACACATATATATGCTCCTTCTCCTCCAGAAACATTAGGTAGCCCATGTACCTCTGCAATATTTAATTCTGAGGAAAAATGATCTGTTAAAAGATAACTTGTCAGTCACTGACCACCTTCCGTGTGAGATTGGGAAACAGGAGACCTCACGCTTTTGGAAGATTTCGGTATTGACTACCATTGCTAGACCAGCAAAGAATATAGACCCTCAATCTTCAGGAAAGTTAGCTAGTCCAATACAACCTAGAGAATTTTTTCCACAACAACTGTATCTGCTTTTAACACACTTCCAGGCTCTGAAAAATACTGGATGAATAGTAACCATATGAAATCGAAAATGTGTCACGAGCAGCCAAAAAGGGAGGAAAATGTGGAAGATGCGGATTTACTGGGTGTTCTGGCACAGTCAACGTATAACAAAACCAGCCTTGGCTGTCTCATCAATATCCCACTGCAAATTCAAAGCTTGTTTTGCTGTATTTACTGAAGAATACTCCTCTCACTCTACCACGTGCAAGGCATTTGTACACAGTAAACTTTTTTCTGAGGTAATTCTCATTCATCAGCAGCAACCCTCTGTGTGAATATTTTTTCCCTCTGGAAAGCAGGGTTGAAATTGTAGCTGTTCACTTTTTTCCCAAGACACACACTCAAAAATATGCTGGAAATTCAATGCAGTGTCAGATGACTTTTAAGGTTTTTCCAGCTCTTTCCATTTCCATGCAATAATATATATTAAATAATTTCTTTCAAGATAAGATCAAATGTGGTTAAAAGCTAAAATTCTGTATTTAAATTAACCCTGACATCCTTCTCTTTTCGTCTTCAAATAGTCTGCCAAATTCTTCTGACTGTCATACATTTAAAGGTCCATTTGCCATGAAGTACAAAGTGACGTAGCCATGAATTTGTTCTGCTTTCGTCTTCCCTCTTAAAGGAGACAGGAGAATATGCTGGTACTGACAAGAATGTGTGTGCAACATAAGACAAGGAGGGGGGAAAGCTTGTTATCTGTATAAGACAATTAAGAAAAATTCTCTTTTCAACAGATTGAAAGCCCTTATGTCATCTGAAGGTGCCAAGGCTTTGTAGCATATTGTTTTCCTAACTTTTTTTAAGATTAGTCAGTGTTCCTTTTCCATAAGCCTAAAAAAGTTTTTTTCTTTATTATTTTTTTTCTCAAACCCTGCGAAGCAGGAACTATCTAAGGTTTCGTGGAAAAATTCCCAGAAATCTCAGATATATTTGTCAATTAGATATTACAGCTTATAGAAGAAAGTGGCATTTACAATATTCAACAATCTTCTTTTGCCCCATATGTTCTTTTTTACACTGGAAGTAGAGAGCAACATCAAAAGATACAAAGTAAACAGTTTAAAAGTACGATTAAAACCCTTTATTCTGCATTGCTTAGCTCTTGCCCTCATGCTTTCAACACATTGCCACTTAAACGAAGAAAGAACACAAACGCAGACCCTTCCTCAATCCTTTCTCACAGCTACATTAGAAAAAGGATGGAAGGTACAGCTTGCCGTGTAGCTTTAAAAGTCAATCCCAGTACCAGGCATCCTGGAGAAAAGAGACCAGATGAGACATATCCCAAGGGAACTGTTGAGTTTGTATCTAGCAGGTAGCTGAAGCTTAATGCAATGAGAGATAGATACTTAAAATGAAAACTTTCAGTTTTAAGAGAAAATCTTTATGTCATCAAGCTTTCTGGTAAAGAGTTGTGTGTGTCCATGACAGCAGAAGTGGCAAAGGTTTCTACATAATGTAGAAATGTTTTGTTGGATTTAAATAGGCTGTTCAGACCTTTCAGCTGAAAAGTGAAAATGGAAAATTGTATTGGGATAAAACCAGATGGTTTTAGACCTTGAGTGCATAAAATTTGAGGACAAAAGTAATAATTTCACAGGACACATTTCTTACTTGCAGGGCAACTATTTGAGGCTCTTGAGCCTGATTGATAGACTAAATTAAATTCAGTGGTAATGGAGAGAAAAATAACTGACCCTCATTTCTGCTACTACACAGTGACTGTTGTGAAAATAATGCCACCTGATAGGCGCAATAGTTATGCTAGGTATAGTGTTGTTAAAGCACATGTAACATTCAGAAAAGCAAATGTTCTTGAAGCAGCCTCTCTGCCCACTGTTATTATCCATATGCCAAGCCAGAGGCTCACTTACAAAAGAATCAGAAATATAGCATTTCACAAAAGAATCAGAAATATACTTGAGAGTGCAGAATAACAAGGTATTAAAAGCTAATAGACAAAACCCTTATGTGGTAGAACTGGTCAAAACCAGCATTGATGCCACAATTAGTTATTAAAATGAATTTGTCATATTAAAAGAAACAGTGTAAGTCACTTCTTTTTCACGCTGTCTTATATCTCCTTTAAACTTAAGAAGCCACCTCAAAGACCCACAGACCTCCAAAGGAAAATATTCCAGCTCCATCTCTCTGCATAGAAAATGTGAAACTATTGAGGGGAGAAACCTCAAAAATTTATCCCTTTCTTCAGATAGATTCTGTCTGTAACTTACCCTGGCTACAAAAATACGCCCCTCAGGGACTGCAATGGGAAAATCCCACACTTCCTCTCCCCTCTTCCTTCTATCCATTTCTGTCCTCTGTCTCTGATGGGAGAAGGGCTGAGCCTTCATCTTGAAACCACTTGAAAAAGTGGTTTCATCAAACTAAGGAGGCTCAACATTCGCTTCATATTCTGCCACAGCTCAACAGCAAGGCAGCTCCTACACAAACTGAGGTTAGCCTCTATTCTCAAAGTGCATGCTAGAAAGGGTTTGAGCTTTTAATTTTTAAAAACTTATACTTTTTTTTTCAGGGGGACAGCACTTCATCAACATAAGAATATATTCTTTACCAGTTGCATTTGTTTTATCATCAGAAGTACATCAAATATGCCTGTATACTTCCTGTATCCAAAGTCAAAGTTATTTCTTACAGAGAATTTTACTGTATTATTCAAAGTGATATTTACCTTATAAGGAAAAAGAAAAAAGACAAAAAGGAGAAAAGGGAGTAAAGAAAGAGGATCAAAGCTGGGCAAATCTCCCTTGGAACACCATTTAAGTAATATGTAATAAAACTGCTCTTCTGGCCTCCTTTACAATAAAAGGATTTAAATCTTGACATTTTCTCTTGGGGCAAGAAATCTACTTTCTGACCAGTTCTAGATGAAAGGTCTTGAAAGAGGACTGTAAGCCCTTGTGTAGAACAAACCACAGTAAAGGCTCCTTGTCAAAAGCAGATAAGGACAGCATCCTTCAGAATACTCAAAAGTTGTGGAAAGGTGGGCATAATGAACACCCTGACGAGGAGAACAGAGAGATTATCCAGAAGCAAAATGGGAAGTGGAGACATTGCGGCAGGGTGAAGGCAAAGCGCTTCAGAGCTTGAAGGCAAAGCGTATCTTATCTCAATAGAGAAAAGTGCATCTACGAACTCTTTCAAGCCCATGGCTGCATCCATCGTCAAGTGCAGAGGTCTCCCCTGGGAGCACCATACACACATCCAGCTTCCTGACTCACTCACCCTGGCCCAGGAGCAAAGCACAGGTCTGAGCTCTGGAAAGGCATTAGCATATGCTATTTCTCTTACAACATCACCATTTGCATCTGCCTGAGCACAACTTTTTGTTTTCTTTCTCTTCTTGATGATACTTGGGAAGCTCAAAAGTCCTTTTGCAGAAGAATTTGAGTCCTTTGAGATACATTGCTGTCATGTCCTCTGTATGGCAAGACAGAGAGCCCATGAACTGAGGTAGAAGTGAAGTAGTAATCATTAAGAAAACGGAGGACTGAGTGAAAACAGAGAAACCATAATTTATGAAGTTAATTTATCCCAAAATACTTTCCATATGCTTATACTCAAGTAGAGATTTACAGCATTGTGTGCAGTCCATTATTTAAGTACCGACCTTGAACACAAGTAACATAATTTCCTTGAAATGACTCCTGCCATTTATTGGCCTATTTCGGTTCTTCCCCAGCCACTTTTAAGCCACTGAATTCCTCCCCCACCTTGGCTTCCCACTCCAGCTGCCTGGTGACAGAGGCAGCAGGGAAGGATAGCACAGCTGCATTAGCTGCAGGGCCACATGTCTTGGGAAAAGGCCAGACAGCGATGCTGGGGGCTGCAGCCCTGCTCCAGGGTGGTGTATGTTGGTACACACAGGGCTGAAACAGGAGTGAGGCTTAGCTGGAACAATGAACTGAGACGCAAACATTTCTGAATACCATCTCTCAGAGCATTGATTGCTGTCTCAGCTGGGTGCTCAGACCAAGCTCTTCTCTAATCGTATCTCATAAGAGCTGCACCAAGCTTGCTGGGCATGTGGGGTTTTGACACGGAAAGTCTCCTTACTTCTGGGGGAAGAGAAATTTCTACATCAGCATGCAAAACCCCTCAGAGATCTGCTGTGCAGCAAGGAGCTGACAATGCTAATCCCACTGGAACACGTGTGGTATATTAAATTTTCAGGGGTGATGTTGGTGTTTGGTGTGAAAACTAGCAGTGATGGGTGTAAGTAGAGCATGCTACACCAGTGACGAAAAAAGTGGCTGGGGACATCAGGGTAACCTAATCCTCATGCACAAAGTTGGCTCCTGCCAAGATCTGGACCTAGCTCTTGGCATGGAAAGGAAGTGCTGGGACATGTTCAGCAATTTTAAAGATGAAGGGAAGACATGGGAGGAAAGGTGATGAAATGTGAACAGAAAGGTGAATGGTTGGCAGTAGCTGAGCAGGACCCTCATGACAGGTACTGGTGTGGGTGAAATGAGTGGATCATGCCATATATGCCTGCTTCCCACACGTAAGTGGCAATGCAGGAGCCACAGATGGATCCACCAAGAGAGGAAAGAAGGACAAGGGCAGTGCTTACAGAAGTGGCATTTTTTACAAGTACAGCAGCCAGGCTGCATATTCAATCCCAGCACTGAAAGAAAGCCGTCCTGCCTTGGCTCTACTAGTCCAATACCTTTGTCCCATGACCTCTCTCACCTCGGATCAGAGTTTCATAGCGTTTCTCCTTCATGAATTTAAGCAGATTTAATCAGCCTCAGACAACAATCTAGCAGCTTTCAGGATCCTGGCACCTTGCAAAAGTCAGCTCTCCAAAATACTGGCAAATAGTAGATGCACTGAATCTTCCCCTGATTACAGTCACAGTAACTAAGACACAGAGTCTGTCTCCCAGGGGCCAGAAAGAAGACAGAGCATGTATAAGATCTCCCTGGGCCTCACAGCACTTTCTAAAAAGACTGCAGAACAAGAAACACCTGAAGCATATGCCAGGTTCAAGAACAGTGCTTCATCAACCTGATGTTGGCCACAGCTTTATGGACAAACAGCAAGAGTATAAAAAGTATGGGATAAGCCCCTTGAGGGCTTGACTTCTAAAACAGAAGCTACCAAGACCATGGTTCTTCACAGGCCTGGATATTTCTGTTGTGAATGTAAGAAATGCTTACGGCTTCAGTTTTGCTAAACTTGTGGTCACAGTGACACCCAGTGGAAATTACTTCCATAGCCGGATTGTACATGCTGTGCTACAGACTTTCCTCTCTTCCATGTGCTGCTCTGCCTCACCACATTTCCAGAGGCTGTCACAGCAGCCAGCAGCAAAAGGAGGCCCCTCATCCCTCAACATAAATGTTCCTCTGTAAGTTCACAAGTTGCAAACGCTGCACTAAGCTTCCGTATGAAAAGATTTGCATACAAACAAATCTTTTTACCGCAGTGGTGAGTCTTCCAGATTACAAGATGCATTTTCCTCTTACAGTGGCCCTGAGAAATAATGATGTGCTGTCATTCCTGTTCTGGAAATGGATACTGAATCACAGGTAGCCTGTGCAACTTGCTTACCCAAGGAGCCAACAGCAGAAGAGACACTGGACTCACCTGTATAGTGCTTTCCCCTTTAAGCCGTATTTCCTCCTTGTTTTCCATGCTGAGGTGAATGAAGGCAGTGCTGTTGGGCCAGGTTTGTGCTGTTTGCATGCTGACCCGCTGCAAGACCCAGGGCAATGCAACTCCCCTCTCACCGTTCAGCCAGTGGTTGCTGATGGAGTGGTGCTGGGACACCAGGTTGGCCACCTGCTTGGGAAACACACAGCTCACCCCTTCTCTTGCAAATTAATCCTTCTGCTGCTCACATACCTGCCTTTCTCCTCCATGTCATACAGATATGCTCAGAAAACATTTGGTCAGAGTTTGGTATTTTCTCCTTTTACAGCTCCTCTTTTTTTCTATGCTAGGGTCTTCACTATAAGGCAGATAGCCTGATGCGTTAAGCATTTTAGTCCCACGCCTTACTCCCATCAGACCTTTTCCCCCACTCTCATCCTCCTGGAGTGACCCATTGCCATTCCTGATTTTCATCCCAAGTCTCTCATCTCACTAGTTTGCAGTAGGAATACTGAAGTGAATCCTTGGGGTGAGAGGGGAACTCATCACTGTGTAGGGACACCTCTCTAAAACCATCCACCAGCACAAAACCTACCTGCATGTGGTCCCAGGGATGTGACATCTGTGTGCCTGTCCAGCCAGCCCCACACCACCTGCTCCTCCTCTGCATACAAAAGCATGGGAGAAGACAGATGGCTCGGGGACAAAGAGCCCCAAGCTAGTTCCCATAAGACCAAAGTACAGCAGGCAGGTACTGGCACTGCTGGATAATGTCTCGGGGGTCAATTGACATGGAAACATGCTGGGGAAGAGAGATGGTGGCCACCAGTACAGAGAACATCCATAGTCACATGACTGCTGGTGAGGGGATTTCCTCCTCAGTCCTGGGTGTGTTGGGTGTGTGTGAGCAGGGTGGTGGTTTCTCCTCCCATCTGTGTCAGAAGAAGCTTTGTGAGGTGGAGTTCCCAGGCTTCTTCTTTTTTTTTGGATTCTCCATTCTTTCTGATTTCAACCTTCTCTCTGAAGACTGCGAGGACTGAACTCGAAGGGGGTGCCTCAGTGCTGCTCCAGGCAGAAAGGGAGAGCTTTCTTTGAAGCTCTAACAATACTCCTGCCCCCTGCGTAGCATGTGGGTACCTACACCAGGCTCAAGCACTTCAGATCAGCAAATGAAAATGCAGCAGAAGTTGCCAGGGGCAAGATACTGCACTGTGTATGCACTGTGTGCACATGACTGCATCCAGAAATAGCACCAGTGCAGTATCCTTCAGGGAGTGCTTTTAAGTGCTGCAGTACATGTGTCTGTTCAGTATATCAGCCCTAAACTATGTAGCACATAAGCTTTCACATTTTGCAAGGATTTGTGTCCTGCCCATCTTTAGCCCCATGAGCAGGGCTATGTGCTCTGCGTCAGCCTCCTGTGATGTGTGTATCACCTGCTTCCTCCCCTAGTTAAGAAAGAGAGAGAAAAGGCCAGAACTTTACAGCCTGTGACTGGGGAGACAGAAGCTGACGTGGAGCAAAGGAAACAAGTGCTTCCAGGAGAGGTTTCTCACTCACCTCATTCATCCTTCAGGAATAAACTGTGAGAGCTCGGAGGGGCAGCCACTGCCACTGTACGTGTAACTGAAGCTGGAGGGAGTATCAATCCACCTGTGGACTCTGCCCCCAGCCTTGGACTGTCTTTGCTTCTCCTGCTCCTTCCTTTTGTCTTTGGGCACTCCAAAAGCACTTTTTGAGCAAGATGCTGCATTTCTTTGCGGGATCCAAAATCATCCAATGGGTTTTTCATCCCCATGAACTTGCTTTTCCTGCCCACCTCCCTCTATGACTGCAGTACAGGAGTTTCAGTGGAGACGGAACTTGCGAGCAGTCCCTGTGTAGTCCCACCTCATGAGGTGTGGTGGCAACATCCTGTCACAATACAGGTGACATTCAATATCCAACACTGAATTCTCTGATGTGCGTAGAGCACCATAAGGAGCTTGGTTGCTGTCTGCAGCAGGGAATGAAGTCTTCCAGCAGCCTATGCTGCCAATTAGAGGCTTTGATCTGTCTGGGACAGGAGCTCACAGCATCCACCTGTGCTGCTAAGGCACGGTGGCCGGCAATGCAGTCAAGTAGTGTCCTTCCCAATGAGCCTGATGCTAGCATGTCATTAGCACTCTAAACTGCAACTAATAGACTGCAATGGTTTCTTCCAGGTAGTGTTTGCAATTTATTATTTTAATTTGTGGATTACCACTGCGGTATAGCCTTTTCACTAGTGCAACTGTCATCTGAGACAGAAACACAATCCAGGATATTTTTATAGTAATGAACAGATAAAAAAGTTTGAACAAGATTTGAACAGAAGTCAGGTCCACTGTTAATGAGTCCCACTATCAGGGTGGTCATATATGGTATTCAAGCATTCATACGTTTACTTGTGAAGCCACTACATCCCTGGACCAAAAAGAAACTATACTAAAATATTCATGCGAGTGAGTACTTCTCAAAGCAATGCTAAAGACAGCTTTTCAAAGTATAAATCCTGCAAGAGATTTCACAATTAACTACAGTATGAAGAATGATGCTGATTAACAATAATTAATATCTATAGTCAATTTACAGAAAATTATCATGTAACCCTGATAATAACAGTCATTAGGTCAGTGATTAACATTACTTCATTGCAATCCACAAATTCAACATTCTTTTTGCAGTAATTCCCTGGAGAGAAACAGCAAGGCTGTTTCTCCACCTGATTAAACATTGCAAAACCTGTAAAATCACCTTTCTCATCCAGACGACTTGAGACAAACAGATTTTGGCCAGCTACACAGAGAGTCTGAATAACTCCAGCCAGACAGTCTTCCTAGACTAGGAGAACTTGATGTGATGGACTGTCCCAGCTCCTCTGACATTGCCACCTGCTGCCTCCAGAGAGATGGCTTCAGTGGTCTTCCCATGTCACCTCCCCAACCTCTTCCAAGGTGTTCTGGCAGAAAGATGCTCCCTTACTGTGTCCTGTCCATGTGGGGAGTATGGGAGGCAAAAAAGGGTGCACATTTCTTTTGGTCTGGAGCACTGCACATCAATCGACCATACCGTACTTTCAGTAACTACCTTTTTTTATGCAGTGCTTTATAATTATGGGTTTTTTTCCATTTCCAAATGACTGCCAACATAACTGATGGAAAGTTATACAGAAAGCTTAAATATTTTAAATGTAAACCATTGCAGAACACAGCAAATAAGACAACCCTTCTAAAGGTATTCAAACCTTGACCTTCCAGCAGCTTCTCAGAGCTCAGGGGAGGACACCAGAGCCATGGCACAAACATGCTCAGTCAAAGCCTCTGGTGCCCTGTGTGTCCTTCTGCTGAGCCATGACGAACCCTGTTCTTACTTTCTCTTTCTTTGCCTTTTTCAAAGTGCTTCAAAAAATCAATTTTCAATATACTATGCCACACATAACAAACACACAATTTGTCTTTCAAACACAGCTTGAGGGATGACAGCCAAAAAGCCCATAAATAAAAGCTGTGATATTTGAACAGATATGTACATACACATATTTATATATATATTGTTTATATCTATTGTTTACACAAAAGTACACATATATATATTTGCTTGTTTCTGTTCATTTAAATAATAACTGATACCTTATAATCTATAATTAATTTACAGGAATTTGTCATAGTAGCTCCATTTGTCTGTTTCAATAATGATTTGTTCTACAGCCATATCAAGCAATCTTTGGCTGTTGCCCACACATTTAAGAGCTGAGATAGATGACATGCCTCTTGGGGTTTTGTGCCTCAAGAAGTGCTGGACTACTCCTTGGGAAGGCTGGAGGAGTGGCTGCCCACTGGACTGGCTGCCCAAGGATTTTATGATGCTTTGACTGTTTGGTATGGACAATAACCACATCATCAATGAAACCTTCTGAGTGTAACCACAGAAGCTAAGAAGCAAGGGCAACCCTTTGTGTCATTTCCAAATAAAATTGATTCCTATCTGAGGATCTGGTTGAACTGCTTTCCATCTGAACAATAAGGAAGATGTAATATTGCAATCTCGATGTTCAGGCACAGACATGACTCAGGAAAGGGGGCAGCAGGATGGTCTCTTTGAAGTCACCAAGCTGATTATTGCAAAGAGGCTGAGCAGCAAGATACAGTCCAGACAGGAAGGGGCTGGCAGTACTGGGAAGTACAGTGAGATGGATGGATGGATGGATGGATGGATGGATGGATGGATGGATGGATGGATGGATGGATGGATGGATGGATGGATAGCTTCTCCTCTCTGCTGCAACCCTCTCTCCTCCCTGCCGTCCAGTGTTTGTGTCCATTTGCTCTGTCCATACCACACTGCCTGTGCCTACCACCTCTGCCTCTGAAAGGATCCATGATGAGGCACCAGCAAGAAAACTGCTGTGAGCGCTGTGCAGAATCTGAATACTCCTTATTGCTCAGTTGGTTTCACCCTTACCAAAAATGCCTGTTGTCATGCCATTGAAACAGGCTGTGGGAAGAGGAGGGGCAGAAGCAGGATTTGCAGAGGGCACAGCACAGCATGTACCCAGAGGGGAGGTGAGTGAACGGCCCCTAAATATTGAGTAAGTACAGTGATGGGTATTGTATGAAGGAAAGCAAAGAAGAGCAAACGTGCTAGAGCTGTGAGATTTCTTTGAAAAGCTGAATGTCCAGCTGCCTTACCAGTCCTTGACTGTCTTCACCTGGGGGTACCAGGGAAAGAACTGAAGGCCAAAGGCTACACTTTGTCCCTTCACCCTGCTTCACATCAGGAAGCAGGCCCATGGTCTCCAGAAATTCAGACCAGTTCAGCTTGAGATGAACTGTGCAGAAAAAATTTTTCAACTGGATGTAGAACTGAGGGAAGGCACTTTATATCCCTTCTCTAGGAGGAAAGGGGAAACAAAGGCTCAAGCACTGCTTCATGAGCATCAGTCTGGAAGCTGATGCTAGAGTTCTGCAAACTGTCCAATGTGCCTTATTCAGGGCAAGAGGGAGAGCCTCAGTGGACTCCACAATCTGGGACCTTCGTAATTTGAGTCTGAACATCTGGAGGACATAGGGTTAGACAATTCACATGTCTAAAGGCAGAGACCAAAGGAAAAGGAGGTGTTCGCAGTCCTCACAGGCTCACAGATTCATATTTCTGAGGTGATTCATTAGCGGACTGCCACGCTGCGCCTCAGTTTCCCTAGGCAGGAAATGTATTTAAAGTCCCAAATCAGATACCCCACACCCTTGGCTATGTGGACTGTCAGTGCTTCTTTCTTTCCCACCACTTTACAGTGATGCTGCATTGCTGAAAATTTGAGTCTTTACCCAGCCGCATATATTTAGAATACAACCCCAGCTGTGACAGCAGTTGGCGAAACAATCACCTGTTTTAGCTCATGAGAAGGACTGTAAGGCACAAGCAGATCCCTCTTCCTACATCATTTTCTGTGGACTTAGAGCTCTAAAACCTCCCTGAATTGGCAGTCACCTGTCAGCAAGCAGAAGGCTGCATGCAGTGGTTGACAGCAAAGACCAAAGATCAGTGGCTTCAGTGAGGCCAAGGGAATGATTTTTTCTCTGCAAGACAGATGACAGTATCAAATGCCTGCTTTGCTTAAAGATGTTTTCTTTGGTGATAGTCTGGAGGCTAAACAGGCAGACCTTCCTGAAGGAGGTTGTGGTTCATTGCACACACTGCTGTGCTCAGGAGAAAAGTATATGAATTCTGATGGAGAGGGGCAACACCGAAGCATAGCATTTATGCTTTGGGAAGGCTCACAAAAGGATCTTGGAGGTTAGATGTCTATTTCCCTCTTGCCAGGCAGAGTCAGCTAAATAAACGGAAAGATTCCTGACTTGAGTGCTCATGTCTAACATGATCTTAAAAGCCTTCATGATGTGGGCACCCTTCTGCTCTGCATTTAAACCTATATCCTATGACAGGCAAGGTATGGACACGGGCAGAGGGAAAAAGTAAGGGCAAAATCATGGAGTGAAAAATCTGACCTTTTCCATCCATTTTAGGAGGCTGCATTCTGAGATGGAGCCAAGGGTTTATAGACCCTTTATAGTCATTGTAAGTTTTTTCCACTGACATTATCAGACCTTTAAGGAGATAGTTTCTAGAAGTTACCATAGAACCAAAACATTTTAGATTGAAATTGATTTTAACAGTACTGAATGCATCAATGGTAGGCATTAATGCAAGTTAGAGAAATAATGTGCCTGTGATGGGTTGAGGATTACAAAAACTGGTCCTGTGCTACTTTCCACAGGATTTTCCAGACTCTTCTGGCTCTGCTAGGCAGCTCCTCTGAGCATGGTAGAAGTATGCTCAAAGACCCTCCAGCCCCATGTTTGTACAAAGTAAATTCCAACTGTAACTTAAGTAATACAAAGAACATTCCATGTGTGAGTAACCATTCCTACACAGTACATCTTGGTGAAATTCTGTAGTGTTCCCAGATTATAATTCTCAGGTGCAGTTTTCCTTCACACTTCTCTACCTCCATGATTGCTACAGCTCAGAAGAGTCATCCTCCTATATCCTGCAGCATGGCCCAAGTCATACTGACACATAGCTTCTCCCTCCACTTTTCCATCTGCAAAAAGTTTGCATCTGGCATGACCATCCACTGAAGACCTTTCTCAGCTACATATGTATTAAGCAAGTTACATGCTTCACAGCATGTACAATTCTTGTGATGTGTGTGTCCTTGTGTTAAAATGCATATCAGCTCTTCCAGCTGCTGCAGCTCCTGGGCTCCTGATGCTGCCTCTCTGCATAATACCAGAATAGAAAACGTGATCTCAAAACCCAAATGAAATACAAAATCTCTGACTTTGATCAGCAAAGCATGTATGCCTAGGCTTGGATTTAAAAGCGAGCATGTGCTTAAGAGTTTTATTGAATAAAGATGGACTTTGTGCAATTTACTATCATCTCTGAAATTCAGTGTCTGCCTAGAAATCAGTGAGGGTAAACCTTAAGAAGCGCTTTACATTCAGAGGCAGTTTTGTTAGCAGCAAACAATGCAGGCTGTATTTTCCCTGCCTCCTCTTCTTTGTAACTGATAGTATGGTGCAAAACCTTCCTTGGGGAAAAAAAAGTTAAATTCAAATCTTAAAGAATATCTCCCAGTGAAACAGTGGACATTTGACAACTGATTTCATTTCCAGGCACTGTTTTGGGGCACTGCTTAATCAACTGTGCACATTGTTGTGTGAATAGACTCATTGAAGTGACCTGGATGGCACCCTACAGTGAAGAGAGATGTCCAGAAGACTGTAGGATTAGTGAATCACTGAGGTCCTGAAGCAGTTTTCAAGGGAAGGAAGCTAAAGAAAACAGGAAAACTGATCCAGTAACGCACCATGTGAATGTGTTAATAAGTCAACAGTAACATAGTATTATTATAGACCTCAAGCAGAGATACTGTATCTTACTCTTAGCTTAGTAAGATTTAGATGCAGATCTTGCCTACATTTCATGAGAAAGAACTGTGTGCATTAACACAATCGAAAAGTCTAATCTGAGCAATTAACTGTATCTAGCTCTGAGGAACAGTGGCTGCTGCCATTTATTCAGATGATGGGGAGAATGTAACTTCTGCCCTCCACAGGGATTGGAGGGCATCTGTGCCATCCTGCTGGAGGAGAAATAAGGTGATTTTGATCCATTTAAGTTTTATTTTAAGTCAAACAGTAATGGGCAGCTTGGGACTGCATTAAGGGACCGGTTTTATTTGCTGTGTTTAGGAAGTTGTGGGAAGAGGTGGGTTCTATCTTTCAGCTCTGCAAGTACACAGACTGCTTATTACTTGACATATTTTGGTGTCTTTTATGAAGGAAAAGGGTGGAAAGGAGATCAGAATTGGACCTTCTTCAAAAATTGCCCATCGTCTCTAAGAAAAGTGGAAATCATTTGTGCTCTGTGTTGCAATGGATACGGATGCAGCGTGATACACAAACCCTCAGACAACACATTCCATGGTGAGAATGAAAATAAATGCTGAAAAACATGTCCCTGGTTACCAACAAAAACCCCTTCCATGTTGGAAAGTTTGCTCAATCATGAGGTTTCAAGGCAACACATAAATCTTTGGCACCCCCAAAAGCTGTTTCTGTCAAGGCCACAGCAGAGCTGGGTTTTTCATTTGGAGTAGCTGAGCCGCAGCTGGTGCAGGAACCACCAGGGACTGTCCTCTGCCTTTGGGCTGGTGGTTCCCAAGGTCCAGTGCTGGCCACACAGGGGTTTTGCTCCTGTAGGTGCTGACATGAGAGACTAATGGCACAGCATCATTTCTTTCCCAACATCACCTTGTGATGTGGATTGCTGGATGGCTTAGAGAGACATCAGTAGTCCCATTGATTTCAGGGAGGCAACAATGGGATAAATATCCTACAGCACTCTATCAGGAGGTGCAAAACAAAGCATTCTTCTTGTTGGATCTCAGCAAGCATGGGAAAGTGCTGAGCACAGGAGAAATGCTTGCAAGAAATTAAAGGTTTTCACCCGAATGGCTTTTAATCAGAAGTTTCTTCTCATTGAAACTGTTGGCACAGGAAAAAGGGGGTTTTTCACACAAAAATGGTATTTTGTTTTTCACACAAAAATGGTATTTTGTTTTTCACACAAAAATGGTATTTTGTTTTTCACACAAAATACCATTTCAACATTTTTATCAAAAATATCAACAAATATTTTCTAAACTCTATTTTTATCAAACACAGACTGTACTACGCAGATGGGCTCAGGTAGCTACAGAGAGACAAATGAGAGCGAGTATCAGAGTACTTGCTCCCGCACATCAGACTAAACGGAGATTTCCATGCCTCATAGGCAGTAATAGCAAGTTTTCCCTCTCCAGCAGTGGGACCAAGGGAGACAGAAGAAAAGAATGAAGAAAGATGAAGAGAATTCTGTACACATCACAAATGTCGCTCTTAGAGAATGCTGAAATATCATTCTAATTCAGTGTATCTCTCAGTGCAAGTGGCAGAGCTCAAAAACAATCTCTGTTGACACAACAGGACCAGCAGTGCCACCAAAAAATGAGTGGTGGTCTCCAGCCAGAAAAGTAAATGGCTTTTAAGGACACCTATGAAAAACAACTGAAGGAACTAGGGTCATATATATGTCAGGATGGCAAGACATGGTTTACTGAAGTGTAATTGGCTTTCAGAGGTATTAATGCTGCTGTTGCCACTGCCAGAGAGCAGGACTGGCACACACTTTTTACCAGAACGCTTTCCAACAATGCCCCATATTCTTTACAATTTGGATTTTATATCAGGGAAGAATGAAAACATTTATTTTGTCTTTTTAAAATACATTTCAACTTTAAAAGTAAAAAGTGGGAGGTTTTTTGTGCTTCAAAATGAGTGCTTTAAATAATTTTTTCCCATCTGAAACAGTTTCATCTTTTTGCTTTCTTTTACTTTGCTTTCTTCTACTTTGCTTTCTTCCAAGTTCTTGCTTCTATTTACTTCTTCCCAAAGAAAAGGGGGACCAGAAGAATAAGAAGGGACTTTTGTAGGAAATTTATGTTTCTGTGTTCTCTTATTTTGTTTCTTCAAAGTGCAAAATGATAGAGAAGTAGAAATGACCTTAATTTGGAAAATCAAAGCTAAAAATGAGGAAAATGGATTTTACATTTTTTAAGAGCTAAAATGGAATGCAAATGTAGATGAAAATTAAATTAAGAAGACTTTTTTCTGGAATGTTTTGTAGAAAAATTTAAGGCAATTTCAAAAAGGATCTTTCGTTGCAATACATTTTCTTGAGAAATGTGTTTGATTTTCAGTCTGCCAGAAGTTTTCCCTACCAGAACTGCCAGAATTAGATTTCAGTAAATTCCACAGAACCAGTAGAGTTGATGCAGAAATCATTACTGACATAAAATGGGGGACCATTTCTGTAGACGCATTTTCGAAAAAAGAGACCAGGTACAGACCTTTGCTCGTGGTGCAGTAATGCCCTTTCTACTTACTGCATAGTCTATTTAAATACTACTTCTTCTGGATCTCCATACCACCTTAAAAAAGACCATCAGTGACAGGCTCATATGTTTTCATTCTTTGGCCTTGCCAAAGTGAGCTGTTTGTCCACCAGCCCTGGCCTTCAAACTTTCGCATGAGGATGTTTGCGACAGCTCATTGTCACACTACTCCTTGTTGATCCCAGCTAGTGCATAGTTGAACTTTGATGCTCTCACTGGAATGACAAAAACTGCAAGTCACAAGCTTATCTCATTCAGAAGCATGCTTTTAATTTCACTTTATACTGAGCTCTTGTGTCCCACGTGGGTTATCAGACACCCTTAACAGATGTATGCAGAAAGGGGCTCTCTTCCTAACAGGTTGAAACTATTCTGTGATTCTGCAGTTGGTTTTTTTTTGTTTGGTTTGGTTTGGTTTGGTTTGGTTTGGTTTGGTTTGGTTTGGTTTGGTTTGGTTTGGTTTGGTTTGGTTTGGTTTGGTTTGGCTTGGGTTGGGTTGGGTTGGGCTGGGTTGGGTTGGCTTGGGTTGGCTTGGATTGGATTGGGTTGGGTTTTTTTGGTTGATTGGGTGTTTTTTTGTTATCATTTGGGTTTTTTTGTTTGGGGCTTTTTTGTTGTTTTGTTTTGGTTTTGGTTTTTTGTTTAATTGTTATTTAATTTTGTTTCTGGATGCTCAATTATAGTTACCTCAAGCCCATCTAATCTGAGTAAATGGTCCTTCTCAGACTGTTTCCTGAGTCTCTCGGTAAAAAACCCCCCAAACTTGAATGAATTCAAGTTCTGCTAATGTCAGCCATCATGATTTGAACTGTGCAAAGACAAATGCCGAGACTGTTATTTTGCTTATGTCCATCCACTGAGTTAGTAAAAGACTGGAGGAAAAGAACAAACCACTTGGCCTTCCTTGTTTCAGTTCTTTTTCTGCAAGCTATGCTATGGAGAGTCAGGCTGCTAACACAGTCAGCATCTGTCTGGGAGCAGCCTTGGAGCCGGAATGCCACCGCCTATGCCTCCCGTTAAGACTAAACGTCTCCTACCACTGCTCTGCCTTGCATTGCCCCTGTGCTCTTCAGAGACTTTTAAATTGTAGCCAAACTTGCTTCCTCTTTCATCTCCATTATTGGATTCTGACAGCAAGAATATCTGTAGCAAAAAAATGTATTGGATTTGCTCTTAGGTTAGAATTTTCTGTATTGGTGCTTAAACTCTGCTTATAATGTTGCAGTCACTTCTTCCCTGGCCAATTCCATGCATTATCTATCACTGAATCAGTATAAAACTTCTCTTATTTTGACTTCTCTTTTATAGCTTTCAGAACTCCTGAGAGTTATTGTTAAGTTGCTGCAGTCACTCATTAACCTCTTGCTGATCTACTTATCTTCTCTTCTGCATAAGCAGATTTACTTCCCCAAGTCTTTTCACTGACGTGTCTTTCAAATCTCTCTTCTTTAAGCTCTTCTCTGATCTGTAGCCCATTTTCTGACATCCTACCAGAACTGGCTGTGAGAACTGGACACAGCATTTCAATGGAGAATGGCCAGTATGTGAACAGAGGATATACAATCTCTCCCCTCTGATTCTTCAGGCTACTGCCCAAACTTGTCAAAATCAGACGAGCCTTTGTAACCTCAATATTGCCCACACGTAGCTGACCACATCCCAAACTGTATCACACTGCTAATGAAGTTTCTGCAGTATGAGTAACTCATGTTCTTTACATGCAGGTGTATAGTTCAAGAACTTATGTTATGGTATGAGACACAGAAAGTCTCATATCTAGTCAGAGGTGACTGCCTCACCTGTTCTGGACAGTCTCTTCCTTAGGACTAATTTCTGTTGATTTCAACACTTTACTGCTTAGCACTAGAAGAAAAAAATCCATGTGTATATTCCTCTTTCTTCTAGTTGTTGTTGTTGGCTCCCTGTTGTTGTTGTATGGCAGCTCCCTGCCATATTTTTTTCTGAAAGTTGAAGATCTTTTAGAACAGTTAGCCCACAGCTGCAGCAGTTAGCTCAAGCGTTTGAAAGTGTGTGGTCAGAGCTGTTCATTAGCTGGTGTTAGACACACAGATAGATTAAAGAGATTTTTATACTGGAAAGGCCTTTGATGTTGATCTGTTCACCTCTGTAATACTGTCATACATCTTCATTTAGCAGAGTCTGCATCACGCCTGGTAATTCTGGCTAAGGTAGAGTTGATTTGGGTCTCAGATATTTCAACTAACAGAAAATCTCCCAGAAAAAAACATCTTTGTCTTCTCAATTTACCTCTGTACAGCATACTCCACATAACTCAACTCCTACATCATGGCCATCACTTCTATTTCAGCTACACCCCGTGTTTAAGAACCTGCTCACAGTCACCACTTCAGCACTCCTTGTGCAAATGTGCAAACAGATTAATCCTTCTGATTTCATCTCCAGCTAAGCTGTACTTTCACGATTAGTTATGATCCCTATTAAAATCTGACCGGTTATTTGCAGATTTGTGTACTTCTAGCTTCTATTCAATAGGCATTCCTGGCTTTCATGATCTTGTTTCCTCAACAATGCAGAGATCAGTGTGCATGTAGATTAACTGAATGCTTGCAGTGGGGCATTTAATGCTTTACCAGAGACTATAACAGATCTCAGCTTTCAGCTTAATATTAGGTTATTTCATGAGGAGACCTAGTGCAGGCACTGCTATTAGCCACATAGTAGGATTCTGCAAAGTATTGCTAGCATATGAAAATTCATTGGTTTTAAAGTCATGAGGAAACCTTACCATCAACAAGACTGTTCCTCCAGGCCAAAGGCTGTAAGATTTCTTCAACCATGTCTGTCTCCCAGGGGTTCCACTTCTCACAGAGTTTAAACAAATGCGCTTTTCCTAGAGACATTTCCTGGAGACTAGACTGAAAGAAATGAAGGTTCAAAAGCTTCTGTTACTCCTCCACTCCCAGTTTGCTTTCTCCCTAACAAAGAGGGTTGGGCCATACATTTTTGAGCAGTCCAGCCATAAGGCCTTCTGCATTCCTCACCTTCCTCAGCACAGTGATTGATACAGACATCCTGTGTGCCAATGCTGGAACTACCTCAGCGCAGTCACTGGTATATCATGCTCGCACGCATCTTGAGCCCTGTATATACAGACACTCCAGGAGTGGAAGTAAACAATTTTGTGTAGGTACCAATGAATAAGCACATATTTGGACCTGTCAGTAATGTTTTAACTGGATATTTTTGGCAAAGGAGTGGCCCACACAGGACCTAAAAGCATAGCTTTATCTTTGTGAAGGCATGGGCATGCCAGGTAGAGAAATCCTAGAAGCTGCCATCAACATCCTGCCATAGCAAAGAGTGCTAAAGCAAGTGTCAGAAAAAGTAGCAGAATGGGAGAAAAAGAAAATCCTGCTAGCATTGTACAACAGCAGTTGTATGATACCTTAAAACTGAGTTTGTTTATTGGTTGACTTTTAACTAATATGGTTATGTATGCTTCATTAAGGTAGTGACATTCCCTAAACCAGTATTTGCATGAATATGTTGTTGCAATGGAGGTAACTTAAATTTTTATATATCAAAATAGACACTACTATATTGCCTAATAAACAGCATTTTGCACAAGAATAATTTTGTTCTAAAAAGAGAATGAAGAAACATCTTTGTCCTTCAAAGTTTGATGTACTTTACACCATGTTTTAAACAAAATAGTTTTTCCACTGGTGCAACCTAAGTAAGTTCACAAAGTTAATCAGTACAAAACCCAATCCTCATTCCCGTATGTCGGTTAAAAGTAGCATTGATGTTATTACAACAGAATTAAGATAGTTCCTTCAAACATGATATGGAATCTATAGTTAATGGATTGCAAACACTGTCTGATTATCTAAGTACCTGCATCTTTAATCCATAAATTAATGTAAATATAATATATATGTCATATTCATCATCACCATTATTATTATTATTATTATTCTCCTCCTCTTGCAAGGCCATGGGACCCTGAGGCACAGTAATTTATCCTAACGTATATAAGAAATTTGCAACAGAGAACTAGATTTAATTCACACCTCTTGGGGTAACCAGGCCCTCTTTTTACACTTTGATTTTGATAAAGGCTGACTGTGCACATGATACATTGAGGAGAATGGTTTGCCTCTTCAGAAAGGTGAATTTCTTCCCTTTTTTATAGTTATCATGGATGCACCTTAAATCTGTATTTAACTGCAAATCTCAGTCACTTCTTGGGATCTTGCTCTGGGACACATTTTTCTTTTCCCTTCTGTGGGGAGACTTCTGTGTTCTATGCATGTGGCTGAACAATTCCCAGTAGAGGATAATATATTTGTTTCAAGGCAGACTTTACTTGTACCAGCTCTCAGCGCTACCTTTTTTATACTTCAGGTTTCTTAGCTATAGAATGACAAGAAAGTAAATGCACCAACTGAAATATGCACAAGTGTATGTATTGAGAAGTGCCATTACAGACTTCCCTTCGTATAAATAAGGCATTATGAGTAGAATGGGTTTTAGCATTGTGTATAAGACAGCTGTGGGTCATTCTGTAAGTCATTCTGGGGCAAAAAGAGGAAAATGTATCTGAGGTGACAGGACAGGAATGCAGTTTAAATACAGCGCTCCTAGTGAGTATGTATGCAACCAAGCTGCAGTGTACCGGCTAGCTTTTCTTCAATAGGAGAACAGCGCAATAGCTGGCCACTCACTGACATCCTACTTTTATAAACGTAGGATGTGTTTACACCAGCTTGCTCCTGTGTGAAAGGTGGCAAGACTTCAGGTTCATGCTGTCACAGTGTTGGAACCCTGGATTCTGAGAATTTCAATCTTTCAGTGCTGACAGGCAGTGATCCTCAAAAATACACTAGATTTGACCTGAGACTTTGGCAGAAGTTGCCAAAACTATATGATAGCAGTGAGATGGTTGCTATGTAATTAAAAATAAGTGTGTTATATCACTGGGTGAAACATATAGAAATGTAGAAATTTTGGGATACAGTAATAAGTAATACACATGTAACAAGATGGAGGATTTTGGGTGTAGGCTAATTCTATTTCTCCTTCTTCTTCTTCACAAACTTAGGTGCTTTGGTATTGGTTCAAAAATCCCACAGTGCGGAACCTAACTAAATTAGTTATTGGAGGTAGATCAGTAAGCATTTTATAATTGGGTAATCTGGGCTTTAAAAGACCTTGGAAGACAGAACTCATGGCCATTTTTCCACCTTGTTAACTTGAGAACACAGGCTGTGTAATTGTAATGTAGATAAGAGATAATAAACAACTGAGTCTGAAAGAGAAGCTTTAGCCTCCTGCGTTTTTTATCCAAACCCCGAGTTAAAGAACAAGCAGACGGGGAAAAAGAAACAATAGAAACCTATCAACACAGGATGCAGTAAAGAAGTTAGTATTTCTGTTCAGAATAAGTAGAGATGCTCAGTTCTATACTATATGTGCCAAACTTTCTACTCATTCCTGGTTATACTTTTTTTGCCAAGAGGGTGCAGTTTGGTGGCATTTGTTCTGGTGTTGGACATCAACTAGTTGCTTTACCCTGTTTCTGGTTTGCTCTATTGATGCAAGGCAAACATGCAAAATTTTGCTGAAGGACCCCCACAGAGCGCAGAGAGAGGCAGCACAAATACAGTCATGTCCTTTTGGCACAGAGATGGAGGGATGCAGTCTGGGTCTTTCTACTGTTCCTTTCCACCCTTCGGTTGTCTTGCTGCCAAATTATCCTGGCTTTGTGCTGTGTGCTGCTTTCTGCAACTCGCTTAGCTCAGCTCAGTTCATGCCACAGCAATGACCCAAAAGTACAAGACCCTCAGACTTCATTGAGGGAAAACAAATACCTTGCCCAAGACAGTCATGAGGATAGTGATGGATGTACCAATGGTGTGGCTCATAAAGATTCAAAACTCTGAAGGTGTAGTGTTTTCCATGTCTACCACAAGGCATGGCCATGTGATCTGAAGATTTGCAGTGATCTGAAGTATTATTCTGCCACACAACACCATTTCAGAGTTAGAATTTACATGGATATATTAGGACCCAAGAAGGTTAAGGATAAAAAATCATTATTTGAAGTAAACTGCTATGTAACTCTCAGGAAATGCAATGAACTGGAGCTGCAGAGTTTATTTTTGTGCAGCTACTCAATGTACTGTGTGCATTAGAAATTATTAAATGTTTACTGAAAAACAGTTCGCTGAAAACAGTTCGCTGAAAAAAGTTCACTGAAAAAAGTCTGGGAAAAGAGCACACTTGGGTTTTCCACAGAGTTGCACTAAAATCAAGGGCAATCTATGCTAATATGTCTCATTTTCCAATCTGTTTCTGGAATTATACATAAAGTAAGCTTGAGGTATTCTGCCAGTACTTTAACATATGGTCTGAGTTTCAGACTTGCTGTGTAGAAACTAGCATAGGAGTTCATATTAAAGTCTTGCAGTGGCTGAGAGCTGAGTTAGCCCTTATAGACATAAGACATGAATAATCCAAGTTTTCCTGTTTCTGAAGAGTCTTGTGAACACCTCCAAGTTGTTTTAATTTTATCATTAAGTACAGCTCCCTGTGCAGCTTATGCACCAATTGAAGCCTCTGGTTTGCATCCTTTGACCATTCTGATACAGTACAGTTCCAATTGAAATGAACGAGGTGTTTACACTCAGTGTTTGCCTTGTGTGAAGGTTGATTGTCTTCTTGATGAGCATATGCCACTGTTCCTGCTGCTGAAATACTTAAGAAAATAATTTGGAAAAGTGACCGAAGAGTACTCCTGGCTGTAAATGAACACCCTTATATACATGAAGATAAAGATTCTTTCTGGAAAAACAAACAAACAAAAACCAAAAAACCATACCCAGTCATTAAGGTAAACAATGACCTGTTCAAGGCAATGACCAAGGATTTCAGGGACAAAGCACAATTGCAGTCACAGTTGC
Organism: Edolisoma coerulescens; assembly: GCA_013397115.1. NCBI lineage: Eukaryota > Metazoa > Chordata > Aves > Passeriformes > Campephagidae > Edolisoma > Edolisoma coerulescens. The sequence goes on along the minus strand of VWZW01002524.1, from coordinate 883,930 downwards.
ACATTTGCAGAATAAAGACAATTTATGGGGTGCACACTTCAAAATGAATTACCTCCCCTTTTAGGTTTAGCCACTCCCCTTTTCACCAATGAGGAGAGACGAATGTGAGAAAATATAAATTAAACAATAACTGTTTAGCAGAAAATGGAACAACAGCAGGGAGAAGTAACAGAAATAATCACTAGTTACAAAGGCATTGAATCCCGTGGACTGCCCAGGAACAAAGAACACAATATGGCGGAGAAGCCCGCCCCAAGATGGTGGCCTCCACCAAAGACCACATGGGCCAGGGATGGTAGAAGAGCCCCATTGTCCTGAGCACGTGGTGGGGAGAGAGACCAAAGGAAGAAAAAACAACACAGCAACTGAACTTCCATGATTACAAAATTCCCTCTTCCCCCAAACAATAACAGGGAACAAGGACCAAAAGAAACCTGGAGCCCAAAACCAGCAAATGCTGCTGATCTGTTTGCTCCAGGCCACCCGACAGGGTCTTTCCCTGTGGCGGCAATGCTGTTGACAATGGCGGCTGGAACTGGGCCAGAGGCTGTAATTTGTGGAGTGACTTCACCTTCTCCTCAGCAAAAGCAGCAGCCAGCCAGCAAGGGCAGCTTGGACTCTACCCTCTGCTCAGACCAGGTACCGCTGGCGGGCTGGGGCAACCGTATGGAGCGAGGCTGTTCCATTTTTCCTGGAAAAGCAAAAAAAAAAAGGTCCGATTAAAAATGTCCTCCCCCGCCCCAGGAACACGGGTTGCCCATGGCAACTGTGGCTAAAAAGATGTTGCCAACTGCTCCAAAAGTCCAGGAAAAAACCAAAAGAAAACAAACGGGAGCTTCTTCTGCTTTGTGCTGGCTCAGCCTTCCCTTCGAGAACGAAAACAGAGAGAGGCTCTGAGTGAGTGTTCTCAAACGCTTAAAGGGACCCTGGCACCCCCTGCCTCAAGAACCTGGGCAAAACACCCAGTTCTTCTCCTGGCCCTTGGACCTTAAAGTAACAGTCTTGGGTAGATTGGGGTAGCACAGATACAGAATACAATACACATTTCTGAGTTAGCTGGGACACTTGTAAAACAGACTATTTCTGTAGCAAGAGCAGCTCCAAAGCCACAAATACATACTTTTAAGGTGCAATTAAGGTGGAAATATAATCACAGAAACCTATACCTCTAAGTCACTTTTGAGAACTACCTTTAGTTCCCCCTGCACCATCTTAGAGCACCTGAGCCTTGTAGACCCATTGCCCAACACTCCAGCTTAATGTGCTCCTGTTTTTCTTGGTTGGTCAGATGTAGACTTAGAAATTATATGCAAGTAGTTTCCATGTGGGAACAAGAGCGTTTCATTACAAGCACTAAGTATCAAGAGCTTCATGTCTCACACACTTTCTGAGCGATAGCAGTTCCTGTATTTTCATTAGCCCTTTCTCATGGCTATTTTTGTTCCCTGACTAAATGCTCTTCACCATTCTGGGGAGCAGTGCTGTAATGATAAATATGTAGGATAGTGGTGGGCTAAGTCAGCTACACAAAGAATGGCTTTTCAACCTTTTGCTCTAGTGCCCAGCACTTACTCTAACTGCAGTCACTGGAGATAAGTGTGTGCAGAATTTGATAGGGTAGTTTTCCACTGAAACTTTTGCTAGCATTTGGTGCTGACGTTAGAGCAAATGACAAAGTTCTCATTCTAGCACCAGCTTCCAGGAACTTACATCTGGATCTTTATAGAACTCACTTGAAAATCTCCTCTCACATCATTGTCACTGTGTACCCCAGATAAATAGAAACTATAGTAAACAAAACAGGACTATGAAATTCAGAGGTACTTATTGCTTACTTTGAAACTGCTGTAATTAGCCCAGAAAGCAAGATGGAAATTTCCTGACTTCAGCTGTAACCTACATGGAGCCTTCTAAGAACAAGGCAAAACTGCAAATGGATTTAACTGTTTCTGTATCGTGGAGTTTGTCAAGCAGGTTTGTGGGTGGCTGTAAATCTTGATTTGAGTTCCATGGCTACAAGTAAATCATCTCAGCAAACTGTTTCTCTGGTTCTCTTTTCTTGCTATGGATGGGAAATGAAACAAAAAAAAGTACACTCCTTTCCCAGATGTGCAAAAACAATCTGCAGAGGACATGGCCCAAGATTTCCTTGAAAACATCTGGTTTACCCTGGACCTCTTCAGGACACATGCACTTTCTACTTTGTAAGGAAACCACACCCAGAGGATGGCATTTCCTTCCATCTCCAGAAGGGTCTCAAGTCTGAGACATCTTGCCGTGAAGCAAAACCAAACTCCCTTCAAATAAACCTGTTAAGGTGGGAAATACATACAGAATCAGGGTCTGAAGTCGTGTGTGGTCTTTCCATTGGGAAACTGTTGAGAGATGGGCATCAGGGAAGCTGCAGTACTGCCTGACAGAGGTTAATTGCAGCACCATCTCTGATTTCCACCTGCTTTGGCTTGGATGGGTCACCATGGTGGTTGATATCCTTGTCTGAATACAGCCTGAGCTACTGAGATTTGTTCTACCTGGGCTTTGCATCAGAAAAGACTGGAACATCCTTTCTGCTAATTACACTTGTAATAGCACATTCACTCCCTACACTTTCCATTTCTGGAGGCAGGTCAAGGTGTTAATTGCTCTTGGCTAAGAGTTCCAGTGTTTGAGCAATCCCTTCTCTTTATCCGTCCTCACAGAGCAGCTGCAAGCTGGGGATTGCTCATTCCAGCTACTGGCATTAAATGCTGCCATGTCTGAGACAGCTGGGTCTAATGTGAAAGGCTTATGCATCAGTCTATTGTTTTTCCTCAAAGGAGAAATATTTTATGGAAATGTATCAACTTTGACCAAAGTTTTCAGCAAGCATATAAGCTAAACAGATCTGAAATGAAAACTAATTGTTTCTTAATACAGACTAAGTGGTAGAATATACAAAATCTGCCTCCTTTCTCTCCAATTAGAAAAAAGGTTTGAAGACTCAAGAACTACTGTGAAAAGGATCTGTCACCTCCAACTTGCCCTGTGCACTCACACAGCATAGGAGTGAATGAAGGTTGCTCTGGTAAAGAGGGACTTCACTCCGGCAGTGTCCAGAGGCAGTTGTTTTCATTTAATACAGGGCAATGAGAGTTTGGGGAAAAGCAGCTTTGACCCATTTCCCCATGTAGTCAGCTGTGTCTGAAAGGCTTCAAGATACCTGTTAAATGAAATTACCATTGAAAAGTGTTGCATTTAAACATGCTGAATTCAATCCCTAAATACATATCACAATTTTCCTGTGCTTTCTCATGGAGAATATTTGGTATATATTTTATATTTTACTTGGGAGAAATAAGAGATAGTGTGTCAGGGTTTGAGACAAATTTGGAGGAAAATATCCTCTGATAGAAGGCAGGTTACAACCGCCCCTCCCCCACCAGGTTCGGGAAAGAAATATTCCTCGGAGGAATGTGAAAAGGAAGGAAAAAACCCTATTTATTTAACAAACACACAGGAAAGGAATAATAATACTAAATAATAAAATCTCTCGCTTTGGAGAGAACCTGGGAAATTCAAAGTCCTTTTGTGGGTGCAGCTCTCTCCTCTTCGGAGTTGGGTTGGCGTGGGGGCCCTCCCCCCTCCCCCCAGGCCTCGATGGAAAGTTCTCCCTGATGATGCTTTGGTGTTGTTGCACACTTCCAGAAGAAAAGAAGAAGAAGCCAAAGTCCAAGGAAAAAAAAAAACCAACAAAAAAGCGCCAAAACTCGCTGTCTCTCTCCAGAGAAAAACAGAGCCGAAAGCTGGCTAAAAAGCAAGAAGGGTGCTTCATCCACAGCTGAAAGACGCAGAGGAGTAGTAGTGACCTTGGAGCACAGACTGCTTTGAAAAGTTTGCTCGGTTTTTTCCTCTCCCCCTGCCCCAGGTTCAGTTTAAAGGCACAGAAAAGCACAGGGTTCATGTCTGGACGTAGAGCATGTCGATAGGGGATGCACATCATAAAGTCACCCCAAGACACAGTGTCTCTACCAGTGTAATGCTATGTCAGGAGAAAAAATGGAAAGAACTTTTGGCTTCCTTTAAAAAAGGAAACACTATTTCTTTAGATAACTTCTGTTACCTACTGGAACTCTTCCATGTGTTTCTAATATTTCAATGAAATTGGGTGGAGTTTTAATTTTTTTTGAAAGTCTAAATTCAATAAAGCCTGAGTTGTGATTAGCAATTCTGACTAACATCTAGACAGAATAAATTTATGGAAATGTTAAAAATAGGAGCAACTTCTTCAGTAAAAACTAGAAGTGTGTAATATATATTTGCATGTACTTGAATATCCATCTCAATGCATATTTTAATTTTCTTTAAAACATTGAATGTGTTTTTTTAAAATGTTTCAAATATATACATGACTGAGATTTCAAATAGTTGCTCAGCACATTTTAGCTTAGTGAGATGAGACAGGCAGAAGAAAAGCCTAGCAACCGCTATCCTAATTTCATTTGGGAAAAACGCAGTGTTGGCTGAAATATTTACCTTTGTTACTCCTGCTGAATGTCATCGGAAAAGAGTCATTCTTCACAGGTGGATATAATTTTGAAAATTGCTTTTGGGCGACTCCATTCTTGCTTTGTGCTAGGGCCGGACAAAGTCCACTCCTGTGGAGGCAAGAAGAGTCAGGACGCTGTTGTACAGGCTTAACCTGTATCACTGGTGGCATGAGGCAGAAGCTGATGTGAATCTCTTTGCTCATAGCATTACTTTTAAAATACTATTTACTTTCAGACATGGGAGATGATATTAAAAGTGAAAGTCTGGTCTACAAAGCAGTGGAACTTGAACACCTCTAAATTTGAGATTTTTCTGCTCCTTATACAAGGAAAAACCAAGGTACCACTGCAGTTTCTTTCCCTGTTTTCTTTGGGTTTGGGCTCAGATACCTGTTATGGTATTCCCTATATTGTTATATTTTTATACTTTAGGAAAGCAGTATCCTGGCTAATGCTGGAGATGCTGTGTTTTGCATTGTTAACCCATCAATTCTGCTGTTTCGGCCCCTGGAAATTCCATTTTCCACAGGTGAGAATCATCAGTCAGGTATCTTAACCATGCCCGATCCCAGAGCCTGGGATGGCCCTTCCCAAGACACTTCTAGCTCACAGTGAGTACCTTTGCCAAACTATTGCTGCCTCAGTGACCATCAGCTGCACACTGGAAGAAATGAAAACAGAAACCACTGTGCTCCATTCTGCAGCTCTGATTTCCCAGACAAATATCAAAGCTTGCTGGAGAAACAGTGAGCGAAGAATTTTCCAAGATAAAATGCAAAAAAAAGCTGTGAATACTATCTAATTTTACAAAGACAAAATTAAAAATAAAATAGAAATTTGTACAAAATGATTCATACATCTGAAATGGGTCTCTTTATAAGATTTGTCTAATGAACAGTGCTGATTCCAGGGCAGTACACTCCAGATAGGCCTCCACTAACATTTCAGAAGATCAGAGATTTTAGAAATTGTTTCCTTGCACCCATGCTTTTCTGTTGGTTATGCAGAAGACACTACAAGGCCCATGGTGTGATGAACATGCCCTTCTCCTGTCCTTGAGAAACCACATGAAAATATAAAAGAGATCTGTTTTTTAAGAACAGAACTTTTTTCTACTGGACCACATATAGCCCATGGAAATAGGTGGCACAATTGACTATGTGATCATAAATGGTAAATTTGAATCTCTGGCATCTAATAAGGTTGCGTTTGGGTTAAGTTTTCTTCTGTTCCTGTAGCATGGTGTCCTAGGTGATAGTTTATTTGCATGTTATTTGACTAATCTGATACTGAGGGACAACACATATTAGATGAGTTCAGGTCCACAATAATGTCTTGCTAGACTCCAGTGTAGTTACGATTTCCTTTCATCTCACTACTGAGGAAACTGATAACTGTAAGTTCATCTGAATTAATCTCTACAAAGTCATTGAATGCAGTCTGCTATACATAGGAATCGACTAGATAAACTCAGCTATCGGCAGGTATTGATGGCATAACACAAGAGTAGCAATCCTTGGGCAGTTTTCCATCCCTCATACTGGAAGAAAAGTTTATGTTTGGTATATTGTCCAAGTGCAAAATAACATAAAAGTTTAGGAAAACAATTTTTTGGTATCAAAATGGAAGCTCTGTTGACTCAGCATGATGTATTAGTGATGACATCAGTTGTGATATGTACAGAATCCTTATTTCAGACAGGAACAACAGAATGCACATTATGGCAGTAGGACAAAAAAGATCTTTTCTGACCTGAACAATTATTCCATGTCCAAAAATATTTGTCTAAAATCACCATTAAAAGTTAAAACATGAAGAAATTATTTTTAAGCAGAAAATATAGTGAAGTACACTTGCTCAAGTGAAGAAAAACTAATTCTGAACATTTCCCTTCATGTGAGTCTTTATTAATTTTTGTTACAGATCCATTTCATGGTATTGATAACATTTTTAAATGGGAAAAAAAAAGCATTTCACTTGAATTCTGAGGAAGACACTTCAACAATTTCAAATTTTGATTGCTATTTGTAAATAGAAAGTGTACTAAAATTGACTCTTTCTTATGGAATTTTTGGTTTCAGTAAGTCAAGTATGATGTCTGAGTAACTAAAATCAATGACAGAACCCTTTGGGCATTGGGCCTTGGGCTTTGTGAGAGCTGGACACCAGTGGCACAGTGGACAAGGATAGCTCCTAGGCAAGAGGCTATTCTGCTCTTTACATGTAGGACTAAGTTGCACGTCAGGGAGTGGGGACACTGAATAACTGTCATGAGAAGAAACACTTTTCTCGTGATAAATTACTCTTCTTGTCACATACATGTTGTAACTACAGCCCTTGGGAAATCAGCAGAACTGGCAGAGGCACAGTGCTAAGCAGGGCCTGCAGGGCTTGCTAGGTTGTTGCTAGTGCCAGCAACTCTGTGTACTGAAATGGCAATGGGAGCTCCAGGGCTGCCCCAAGCCTGCCCTGCCAAGTGCTGCAGCAGGAGCTAAAAGTGGTGGTGCACCTTTTTGTGAATTTATTGCCTTCCTTTTTGCTCTGCTGAACAGATCCCTCCATGGATGAAACGTCATCTCCCTGTGTCTCCCTTACCACATCCCATGGTTTCTGGTCTGGGTGAATACACCACAAAAGTGGTGACAGGGTGGTCTCCATATTACCCCACATGCACAAACTTGCCTCATTGATAACCTCGGGTTCTGGTGATCTGAGTTAGACAGTATTTCTTATGAATTGAAAATAAAAGGAGGAGGTAAGATCAAAACTGTTTGCACTTTCTATCTGGTCATACATCTGTCTGAAGTTAAGCTAGGAAGATATGCTCAGTTCAGCTCCAGCCTCTAAAAATACCTTGCATTTTAATATTTTTTGCCTTTGGTCTTTTTCCAGCCCTGCAACATCCAGCCCAAGCCAGACAGCAGATCACAGCAGACAAAAAGAAATGGCTGGGGATTTTTTTTGCTTCTCGTCATTTCTGTACCTGGACACTGATAAACAGGCATATTTGCAAGTGGGCACATGCTTCTGTTCTGAAGGAGACACATGTTTCTGCAGGAACTTTCTTTTTTTCTCCCCTTCCATCCCAGAATAAGAATTAGAAAACTCAGATCCCAGCTTTGAAATTAAAACAAGACAGATGTGCTTTTTCCTTCTGTGCTTTCCCATGTGACTCCTCGAGGATTTTTTGTTCTCATGTAAGCTGAATATTAGGAAAAGATTCTTCACCTGGAGTGTGGTTGGGCACTGGAACATGCTCCCCAGGGAAGTGGTCATGGCACCAAGCCTGACAGAGGTCAAGAAGTATTTGGGTAATGCTCTCAGGCACGTGATGTAATTCTTGGGGTTGTCCTGTTCCAGGCCAGGAGTTGGACTTCGATGATCATTGTGGGTCGCTTCCAAATCAGGGTGTTCTATGACTTTATGATTCTGTGAAACAGAGCGCTTTGGAAAATACGATACAGCTCCTCTCCCGTCTCTTTTGTGTGATTGGACCCAATTCTAATTCTTCAAACTCGGTCTTCAGGAAACAGGGACTACTTGGCCTCTATTCCTGCTTCTGTATTCTCTGCATGTTTCATTCTAATTGATACATGATATTGATAAGAGTTCTTTATTCTCACAGGCTGAAAAAAAAAGAATATAGAAACACAAGATGAAAAAACACCTACAAACTAGGGGTGGGAAAGTTTGGGGGATTGCTTTTTTTGATGCAAAAATAAAAATTCATGTGAAAATATTGCATTCCCTCCCAAAAGAGAGAAAAATCACAAAAACTTTTGCATTTGTTCTCAAGAGCGCCACCTTTGTGCATGAATTACCTGCCTTCCTGTTTACAGCAAAGATTACTATTTTCGTCACCAAAATCATCGTGCATCTGGCCTTCGCATAACACAGAGGATCTACAACTTTCCATAGTTCTCACTTTGCCAGGTTTTGAGTGATGTTTTCAGTCTAAAGGGATTGCATCAGCCTGCTCCTGGCTGTACGTGTTGTTACGAACCAGTTTAAACCCAGAAGAGCAAAGAAAATTAAATCTCTGTGTATAAAATGGAAAGAACTTTGAAATTTCAAAATATACCCCAAAAAAAGTGATTAAAACAAACGAGGTTAGATGTTGGTGCCAAAAAATGGATATATTTTATTTAATAGTAAAAGAGGCAAAGAGAACAAAAGAGAAAAGAAAGAAAGAAAGAAATAGAGAAAGAGGNCTGCACAGGGAAGGACGGGCGGTCACTGCACCTCTCACCAGAGGCTTTTTCGCCGCACGCCCAAAACCTCTCTTCCCCCTTCCCTTTGGTGCCAGGGTCTGTGTGAAGCCTGGCAGCTGATTGCCCTGGGGCTGCGGTCTCCACTCCGAAGGTGTTAAGCTTGATCCCCCTGTGAATGTATTCTTCTCTCCCCAGACCTGAGTTTACTGTATCTTATCTCCATCAGCGAGCATTTCAGGGCCCCAGTCAGAAAGCCTGTTCAGGGTGTGGTGCTCTTCTCTGCAGCTTTTGTAATACAGTTTTGCTGTAATAGGCAAAAGTCCTTCATGATAATGTTTAAGTCATAAATTATAATATTTCAATCGCTGACACATGTGTCCCGTGTTAATGCTTGTGAGCATCTGCTCTGAAACGGACTGACAAAAAAACCCCAAAATCCTTTTAACCGTTGTAGTCTTTGAAATATGTGCCCTTTAAAACAGTTTTGGGGCTGAAAGTTCCGTAGCATTTCAGGCAAATAACAGGCTCATCGTTAGAAGGAAGAAGAAGAGGAAGGGGAAGTAGAAGGGGAAGGAAGGGGAATAGAGAAGGGTAGTGAAATAGCAAGCTTCTTTTAATCATGGTGGCGTTACTGAAGTGAATTTCCTTGTGGTTTTCTTCTTGTTTGTGCCCAGCTACACAGAAAGAAAAGGCAGCAGAAGTACGAGCTAGCCAAAGCCCCTTTTTATTGCTAACAATAAAGGTAACTCTGGGCTGGGAGCATGAGAAGGACTCCATGTTATAACTCTGTATTACAACTACTTACCTATTTGTTTTTACAATTTACAGAGCCTACTGCCTTTGGCCATGGTATCACCTGTTACCAAGCACATGCCCCCAGCTGTGCAAGCACACCTAATGCCTGTTTATTATCTGAGTCTACATGACTTGTTTGCAACTTTCTTTTAGAACTCTCTTTGTAAGTCTTTCCTTACTCATAGGTTATGAAAACACCATTCTAATTCCAGCAGAAGTGGAGAAAAACATTGTTCTTAGTATCTAGCAAAGGCTAAATCAGCATTTGCAGAGCGAATATGCTATGACTGCAAGGCAGTTGGGATGAGATATACAGCCAAGATCTGGCCATAGTAAAAAAAAGAAAAGTTTAGGTAAAAGGGAAGAGAAAAGGGAACAGAAAAGGCAAAAAAAGTAAAGGAAGATGGCAAAGCTGGGACAGACTTCACTTTCTTCTTAGTACTGGCAGAGTGCTGTGGTTTTGGATTTAGTATCAGAATAATGTTGGTTATGCATGCATGTTTTGACTGTTGCTAAGTAGTGCTTACCCTAAATCAAGCACTTTTCAGTTTCTCATGGTCTGCTAATGAGGAGCTCCACAAAAAGCTGGGAATGAGCATAGCTGGGTCAGCTGATGTGAATTGGCCAAGGAGCTGTTCCATACCATAGAACTTCATGCCCCAGTATATAAACTGGGGGGAGTTACCAAAAGAGGGATGGTTGTGGTTTGGGGATGAGCATTGGTCAGCAGATGATGAACAATTGTATTGTGCATCACTTGCTTCTCTTGGTGTCTGTTACTTTCTTTCCTCTCCTTATTATTGCTATTATTGTTTTTGTTATTATTATTATTGGCATTATTAGTATTATTAGTAAATTATTATTATTATTATTGATATTATGTTTTGTTTCAATTCTTATATTGCGCTTATCGCAACCCAACTAGTTTATTTTTTCTTTCTAGTTCTCCTCCTCACCAGATGGGGGAATCTAGGGAGGAGAGAGTGAGTGAGCAACTACATGATACTTGGCTGCTAGTTGGGGATAAACCATGACAGTCCTTTTTGGCATCTAACGTGGGGTTTGAAGGGTTGAGATAATAACAGATCTGACCATAGTGTGTTAAAACAAATTTGTTATAATTTAATAGGCTCTGGTCATCATTATATCTCATTTGCTCTCAGTGGTTCTGTGCGTGTACTCAGACACTTGTTACGTAATAACATTCTTGCTGTATGTGTTCCATGTTGTGATGTTTATTCTCCACAGAGCTTGGACGAAGGTCGTAATTCTTGTGGTTTTTGCAGTACTGGCTCATTATATGGAGGGCCAGATGCCTCCTCAGCAATGTCACTGACAACACAAAGCTGAGAGGAGTGACTGATACCCCAGAGGGCCGTGCAGCCCTTCAGAAGGACCTCGACAGGCTGGAGAGATGGGCAGAGAGGAACCTCCTGAAATTCAGCAAAGGCAAATGCAGGTCCTGCACCTGGGGAGGAACAACCCCAGGCAACAGCACAGGCTGGGGGTGACCTGCTGGAAGGCAGCTCTGTGGAGAAGGAGTTGGAGGTCCTGGTAACAACAAGCTCTCCATGAGCCAGCCAGTTGTCTACGTCTTCTGGCCAAGCAGGCCCATGGTACCCTGGGCTGCATTTGGAAGAGCATTGCCAGCAGGTCA
>VWZW01002524.1:856281-871693 GCA_013397115.1 Edolisoma coerulescens | reverse complement strand
TTTTTTTTTTTTGTTTTGCCTTAACACGCATTATTTTAAGAGTTTTAAAAGCAGAGGTTGTCTGGCAGATGACCAAGCAGTGTATTCCTGTGAGGAAGAGAACTGAATTGAAAAGGCATCTTAGGAGAAGTTGCCTTTGACTAAAGGGTCTCCATTCAGCCCTTTCAAGAGATGGAGAAGTTGGAGCCATTCTTAGCACATTTTTCCCTGGACTTGGCAAATTGCAGTTGACTGGCCAAGGAAACTCTGGGAAATTCTGTGCTGTAGATTGCTTACAGTTTAGTTAGGAGTGTAGAGTTGGACAGAAAGGCCGGATTGGGCAAGAAAATGCCATTGTTCAGAATGGTAAATAATTGTCTTAGTCTAGTTATAAATAAGTACTTTCAGAATGGCTTTTAGCAAAAGAAAATTCTTGCTTTCACTGCATGTGTGGAACTGTAATAAAATGTCTTGCTAAGCAAAGGTGCATCCACATTAGGGTATCCCGTGTGGCACAGCCTTTCCTGAGGCATTTGGCTTTTGGGAGTTGGTAGCATTTCTGCTCTCACACCTACATTTTCCTTTGCTAGTCCCACACATGATCCTGGCCAGCAAAAACAGTGTGCAGAATTCGATGAGAACATGTAGGCTAAAGTTTGAGAAGTCCTTTTGAAGAAGTATCACCATCAGAAAAAGCAGGAAAGAAACAACCTTCTCCCCATTGTCCACTCATTTGCCAGTGTGAGCAAGAAGCCGGCCAGACCTCCACCTCCTCAACAAACCTGGTCAGGGTTCCTGTAGAGTGACACCAGGAGAGGGTTTTTGCCACCATTTGAAGGTTTCTGTAGGGTTATAGAATTATTTAGGTTGGAAAGGATCTTTAAGATCATTGAGTCCGACCAAAGACTGCCATGTCCACAGCTAAACCATGTCCCAAAGCGTCACATCTTCACATCTTTTAAATATCTCCAGGGATGGTGACTCCACCACTCCCTTGGGCAGCCTGTTCCGATGGCTGGCAACTCTTTCATTGAATGAATTTTTCACAATCTCCAACCTAAAACTCCATTGGTGCACACGAAGGCTGTTTACTCTCGTCCTCTTGCATGTTACTTGGCAGGAGAGACTCACCCCACTTGGCTACATCCTCCTTTCATGCAACTGAAGAGAGCAATAAGGTCTGGCACTGGAGACCATAAGTTTATGGGTTTTCATATGTTTTACTCCTCCTTTTCATGTTTTCAGTATGTGGTTTGAGGTAAGAAATTATTTACCTGTCTCTCCCAGCTCATGGGGCACCTATTGTGACCATGCTCCTGCCCACCCACACTGCTAGCCCCAGGCCCAAGCCTGGCTGCTGCTGTCCTCTGCCATGCATCAGGAGCAGGGTGCACTGCTGAGCCACACAGTCAACTGCCAAGCTTCCCATTAGTTCACACAGCTCCTCAGCAATCTGGATATCAGAAGCTGCTACAGAGCTATCGCACATTGCCCTGCTGTGCTGTGGAAATGGGAGAAGGAGGCAGAACCACTCAGTGTGGAGCTGGGTGGTGGGGAGCATGGCCAGCGGATGGACTGCTGAGAGGAACCCTTGGCACCAGAAGAGGATTTGTCTCAGACTTTGGCATTAGGCTAAGTTTTCTGCAGGGTTTTTGTCCCATTAGACTTGTCCTGGCAAAGGAGAAGCATCCCAATTACTCCTTGCCTGTCTTTCTGAGTTTCTTTTTCCTATGATCCAAATTCTTATTCTTCTCCCACCACTGCAGAAGCTAAAAACTGGGGTGAGCTCTGAGACAACCAGAGCGGATTTAAGCAAGGTGAGACATTCATAGTTTTCTTATGCTGTTAGGGACACAGAGATCGTTCTTGCAAACTCATCTTCAGAGTGTGTGCTGTAGGGAGCTGTGGGCTTTGCCTGCAGGGTAATTGCCTGAAAATCACTTGTCCTGTCCAGATAGAGCAGCACTTCATGAAGAAAATTCCCACCAGGGGCTGATGCATTCAATGTGCTTGTAGGAGGGCTGGATTTCTTTTGCCAGTCCGTCGTGATATTTGTCTCCCTGGCCCCAGCTGTTCTCCTCTCGAACGTGGTGGAAGTTCCCATCCAAACATGGTCTGAATGAGATGAACAAAGATATAATTTCAAACATAAAAGGACAAAAAAACATCATCAAATTGCATGTATCAGTTCAGCATTCCAAGGGAACAAGGCCAGTGGATGCATGCACATTTCTCCCACACACAGCTCCTCGCCTCAATTTCTCCCTTCCCTGCTGTATCTTTTAAACCCCCTGGCCAATTTTGGTGAAAGTTGGTCTCAAAATGAAATGTGCGCTTGGTTTTGATAAGCAATTAAAATTTACTGCATAGTCAGTGAGTTTAGATATCCTCTCTTGGTCTGGGAGCTCCCAGGCATTTCTTTGATTACTCTTTGTTTAGTATTGATAGTATGTGTGGTTTTCACTCTCTCTCTCGGGAGTTTCAAATGACCAAGCAGGGTTTGAGGTGGCTTTGAAACAGCCATTCGTGTTTTAGGTTGACAACACTGGAAGTGAATGTTCACTTGAATTTTGACTGACAAAAAGACCTAGACCTAAATCTGTTAACTTGCACTGCCTCATAACAGAATCAATTAGAAAAGATCTTAATATAAACTATGTTATAAGCCAAAATAAGTGATAAATTTTATAGCAATTAATGTAGCTTGACACACTGAAGCTAATGTGGAAATTAGTCAGTATGTGGTGAAGAAGCAAAGATGTTGTAATACTAAAATTGAGTTTTGCAGCCTGACTACTGGAGCCTTTCAGTATCAAGGTTTTAAATGCTAGGTTCAATTTAGCTTCAAATTCACCTTTTTAGAATACTCTATTTTGTAGCAGAATTAAACTTTCATTAAAAAACCCCTACTTATCCATTTTGGAGAAAAATCACATTATTTGAATTTGCCATGTCTTGTATATGTTATGTATAATCTGAAAGATGTTTTGAAGAGAAAAAACACATTAACTATTTATTATGTCTTTCAGTTTTCATAAGGAAATCTGGCATGGTTTTGGCTTTGGGTTTGGTTTGGTTTGGTTTGTTTTGTTACTGCAGGCTTCAGACCTATTATTTGCAGTCTAATTAAGCAGGTACTTCATGACTTATATTAGAAGAATCTACCTGGTGGGATAAAGTGAAATGGTTTAAAACTAATCATATTTGGCCTATTACTTGTGTTCCTCATAAACCCACTTTCAATTGGCTGTTGTTGCAAGTTGGAGTATTGAGTACAGTAAGTTCATTTAGGTCATGCCGTATCACCAATCTTGCCAGATGCAGAAGCTAGAAAGAATTTGGCATTTTGAGTAAGCTTTTTGGGTGTTGGCTTTTCACAGTAGGAAACACAGGATTTTCCCAATATCTACTTGGAGCAGACATAATAGATGTGGGAGCATTTGCAGAGCGAATATTCAGGTTTCCCTATTGGCAGTATCATTGTGTAGGTCAGGCTGCAGTTGGCAGGAGTTAAATCTGCTGCTCAAACAGCCCATTATCGTGACCCTGAGGGAAGAAGCCATGGGAGGAATACAAACGTTGTGTGAGTAACACCAGCAAGCACCAGGCTGTAGTGGCTTGACACTGGCTGGATTCCAGGCACCCACTAAAGCCACTCTATCAATTCCCTCTGCAGCCAGACAGAGGAAAGAAAGTATAATGAAGAGTTCATGAGTTAAGGACCAGAAGAGATAATTCACCAAATACCATCATGGGCTCAAATTAAAAATATTAATTGAATTTATTGCTAACAAAATCAGGGCAGGAAAATGAGAAGTAAAATAAGACCTTAAAAAAACACCTTCTCCCACCCTTCCCTCCTTCCCAGGGAGACAGGGAATGGGGATTATAGTCAGTTNGGGAATGGGGGTTATGGTCAGTTCATCACATTTTGTTTCTCCCACTGCTCAGGGAGAGGAGTCCTTCCCCTGCTCCAATGTGGGGTCCCTCCTATGGGAGACAGTTCTCTGTGAACTTCTCCAACATAAGTCCATCCCACAGGCAACAGTCCTCCTCAGACTGCTGCAGTGTGGGTCACTCTTCCACAGAGTGCAGTTCTGCAAAGACAGGCTGCTCCAGTGTGGGCCCTCTCTCCACACGCCTCCCATAGGTTCACAGCCTCCTCTCAGGCATCCAGGTATCCATGCCCTGGCATGGGGCTTCTCCATGGGCTGTGGGTGGATCTCTGCATCTTTGTGGATCTCTGTGGGCTGCAGGACACAGCTGCTTCACTGTGGTCTGCACCACGGGTGGCAGGGGAATCTTAGCTCCGGTGCCTGGAGCACCTCCTGCCCCTCCTTCTCCACTGACCTTGGTGTCTGCAGAGTTGCTCCTCTCACATGTTCTCACCTTGCTCTTCTCTAGCCACAACTACAAGTGCACAGTAACTTATTTTATTCTTCTTAAATATGTTATCACAGAGGCATTACTACCATTTCTGATTGGCCCAGCCTTAACCGGTGGCATGTCCGTCTTTGGAGCTGCCAAGGATGGGCTCTGCTGGACATAGTGGAAGCTTCTAGCAGCTTCTCACACAAGCCACCCCCCTGCAGCCACCTTGCTACCAAAGCTTGGCCATACAAACCCAACACACAAGGAATGAGCTTTGCCTTACTGGCTGATTAAATAAGCCTCCTCTAGTGCAAGAGGTGGCAAAGACAAAGTTGAACAGTTAAAGGAAAGAAAATAAAGCAAAAATTTTCTCCCCGCTGAGGTGTCATTCTTCCATCAGCAAGCCCTACAGTGTGCTTGTTGATTTTGGTTTTAGTCATGCAGTAAAAGGGTGGAAATGAGAGGCATTCCAAATTAGGGAACTCTCCAGGATATTCCCAAAGCATGATTTCATCCATAGAATTTAAGCAAGTGTTATTAGTTTTAGTCAGAAGCATTCGTGGCCAAAGTACAGGGTGTATGTGCTTGGTGCCTGTTTTGCGTTACTCTTGGATCCTTTGAGCAATGGGTTATGGACTTCAAGGGGGTTTTGTGCTGCTTTGGGACAGAGGAGAATTTTCCGGGCTTTTCTTTTGCGTTAGTTGTAGACAAGGTTTGGTTGCTGTGCATAAATTCACAGACTGCCCTAGAGCAGCTTCTATTGTGATGTCAGCGGAGGGTTGCCACGTCACAGTGTTGTCAACGGGAGGTTGCCCTGGTGCACGCAAGGCCTCAGCGTCCCGAGCAGCTCTTGGCGTGCTCGTTGCAGGAGGTGTTCTCAGGCAACAGTCTGCGCCCTGTCAAGGGAGTCTCTTTTGTTCGCCTGTTGTTGTACGGTCTGCGGACTGCTTCAGGCGTCCTTTTATTTCCCCTGCAGTTGTAGGGTCTGCAGAGACGTGCAGGAGTCTTTTTTTTTCTCCCTTTTCCTTGCACAGTCTGGGGACTCGTGCAAGTGAGGGTTTTTTCCCGTTTTTTATTCCTGCCTGTGGACTCGAGCGCACTGCTCAAATGATGGAGCGAGTCCGTAGAGCAGTCGGCATGGCTTTTTCATTGGTGTCATTGTGCAAAGTTTTTAATCGTCTGACAGGTAAGTAGAAGTTTTTTCCTTGGGGCAGCACGTTGAAACAAAAATGCCATAAAGATGCCATATGTTTGGTAAAGCTCCTGCCAACAGCTTCAGCTAAGAAGGGGGTGTCTCTCGCCCAGCAGGGTGTGGACGACTTCCAAAATGCAGACTGGGAGAGCTTTGCAGGCGTCCTTCTAAAAACGGTGCGGTTCTCTCCAGAACTGAGGGAAAGCATCTTTTTTCTGCTTTCCATCCTTAAAGGATGTGCCTGTCTAACTGCACCCTCTCTGTGTGCTACAATGGCGATTGGCTTTGCCATGAAGGGCAAAGTGCCGAGCAGTTCGTGTGTGCTCCTGAACCCACAGGAGCTGTGCCTGTGCTGTGTCCGAAGGGGAACTGCTAGCGCTAAGAGGGATTTGGGGGAAGCTTCTCTGGGGAATTGTTTACAGTAACCACATGGGAAATACTGCATGCAATTTACAGAAAGAAAAAGAAAGGCCAAGGAAAAGAGGAGCAAAAAGCTGCCTTAGCTGTAGAGAGGTCAATGAGATACAATGTAGGCACTGACTGCTACAGAACAATTGGCATTTTCTTGGGCAAGTTTCTAGTTCCTTAGTGGCAAAGCCGAGCAAAAGGTAGACACAGCCTAGGGTATTGCCCTGCAGTCTTGCTTGCTGTGCTAAAGAAGAGTTGCTCCTGGAGTGATGTTGTGAAAGGAAAATGCTCTCTGCTTGGGTGGGCTCATTCTGGATTCCTCAGCACAGACAGTTTTCTAACAGCACCTGGTTCATTTTCCCTTGCCTCCATCAGGTTGCTTCAGACGTGGAAGGACTCAAGACCATGGTTCGGTGAGTGGAAGGGCACCCTTGACATTTGTGCTGTCGGAGAATTGTGGAGCAAGCTGTGGGCATGGCCTGTTGCAGTAGAGTGCCAAGCTGGCAGGCTGAAATAAAGTCCCCGTCAGTGTCTGCATGAGCACTACCAAAAGGATCCCATCAGTCTCCTACTCTTCCATTGAAGAGGTTTTAACTAATGAAAGTCAAGTTTTGCAGACAGGAGGCTGCATGCTGATTGTAACCAGGCTGAAATACCTCATTCCGAAGCACATGTAGTCCCGTCCAAACATTAGTCTCATCAGCCCACTGGAGTGGAGTTTTAATGACTGAGGATCCCACTTCTATCCAAATTCGTGACTTCTCCTTAGGACAGCTGGGGATAGTGCTCAGGAGAAATAAGGTTCTAAACAACAGGTTACTCCCTGTCCCTCATGCTGCTGTCTGTCTGCAGAGCACCACACCAGCATCAGAACCTCCTCTTGCTTGCTCTGCTCCTCCAGAAGCTGAAGGGGAGGCAAAGGCCAACAAACGTCCCCGTGTTGTCAGTCCAGGGCCTGAGCATCCTGAACCAGTAAGTGTCAGCTTTGGTTGGTACAGTGCAAAGCTTTGGTGCAGTGCAGAGCTGCAAGTTTCTGATCAGGCAGCACTTGTCGTTCGTGGCTGCAAGTGCTGAGGCCTGGAGTCCTGCCATGACATAGCTCTTCAGCCCAGCCACTGACACCTGGGAAATGGGATCTGAACTTTCACACGCAGGCATCCTTTTCCTGGCATTCTGCCAGGGACTGTGAACTTCCCTTGGTGCCAGACAAGCACCAAGTAGTGCGATGTCCTTTAATGCTGCTGGTGTACTAGTGAGCCCCTTTGTGCACAGTGTCGGTGCAGGCTCCCTGCTGTCAGTGGGAGAGTGGTCCCAAGGCACAGTTCACAGCCTTGTGGGGTACATAGGACCCACTACTCCGAGACGGGGAAGTTTCTTTCTAATAAATGCTCTGAAAAGATCTCCTGCACCACATATATAATAAATGCCAGCCACACCCCCGAACAAATTCTGCACAGTCTGTCTTTTCAAGTCAGCTTCCTGTGTCTTCAAGATTCTTTCTTTTTCCTAGCTTGCATTGCAAATGGGAGAGAAATTCATACATGCAGATGCATCATGGCAAAGGTTTGCTCCTGGTATTTGCAGAGGTCTTGGCTCTGATCAAATGCTTTCAAACATGTTGGTTTAGGGAACTGTTCCTTCATGATAGAGAAGAACAGAACAGAGTTGAGAGAGCAACAAATAACTTTTGGTGTCTTTTGCAATGGCACTCCAGTATGATCATTAAGGAAGTTTAATGTGAAATGTGAGGAACCAATTGCAATGTTCTGTGATATGCAAGGTGTGCCGCAGATGCTGCTGCTGCTCCGGGGAGCTGTGTCTCTAATGCCCCACTAGTCAGAGACCTTTACTTCAAAGTGAGTCACTCAGATCCCTGGCAATTTAGGCAGAGTAGCCAGGGAAGCTGTGGCTGCTGGGAAATGGCTGAAGTATTCACATCAGCCCAGCCTTTGACAAAGGACTGAGAGACGAGGTCTGTAGCAATGTCATTTTCTTGCTCCTAATGAGGGTGTTGGAGGAGAGCTCTGAGTGGTGTCCTGTGATGCAGCAGCTGCTGAGAGCCATGAGGGAAGGACTGCAGGAGAGGTCGGGAATTTCCTTTGGGAGACACAGGCCAGCTGTATGGTGAATGACCCAGGTTTCTGCAGCAGTTGGAGTTGGTCTCCTGCTGTGAGAACACTGTCTTGAAAGGTTTGCTCACATTAACAGTGTAGGTGACACATGCTGGAGTTGGTGAAAAGGCCTGAAGAGCCAGAACCTCCTCTAAAGCACAATCCCCCTCCACTGGAGAGGACTCCAAGTATCTATCTGGCAGACACACTTCACCCTGCATCCTAAGAAAGTAATGTGAGGAATAGGACTTTCTCAAGGAAGAAGTGGGATTAATAAAAGAGCAATGAAAAAAGGAAGGAAGAAAGGAAAAAACCCCAGGATTTTCATTGTGCTTTCCTCTAAAACTGATTTGTGTTTACTCACTGATGCAGTGGCAACAAGTGCCAAGCTGAACCCCCAAAGAACACTAAGTGCCTCTGCCAGAGTTCCTTCCCTGGGGCCCACAGGCGTAACCAGCTTTTTCACAATGAGAAAATGTTATCTCGCCTTTCAATTCATCAGGTGATCGTGCCACACAATGGATTTGGTTCCCCGGTTGCTGAATCTTCCCACTAAGGGCCAGGAAAGGCCCTGAGCCTTGCCCCGGTGCAGGGGATGCAGGTTCTGTGCTCTCAGCAGTGGTTAAATCTCCTGGTATCTGCTGCTCTACAGGCCTCTTGGGAAACTCTGCTTCAAGCTAACACATTCCTGCAAAAAAGGAAGCTCAAACAGCTGTTGGAAAGAAAATGGAGAAGTGACAAGTGCCTGGTAAGGACAGACTCAAAGCCCCAGACTCAGCTTGGACAATGCCTTCTAAAGCTAGCGCAGTGTATTGGAAAGGAAAGAATTTCTTGAGGGGAGGCTGGGGAAATGGCTCACTCTAGTGGCACTCCAATTCTCTGCCATGTCTCCTCCAGGTGCCGACCACTGTGAGGGACATTTACAAATGGCTCTCATTCATCACGGATCTATCTATTGAGCACAGGCTGGATGGCACCCTGCAGGAGATGACCCTTGCACAGCCACATGATGTGGTGGTGACCCTCCTGCGGTGTGCCCCATCATGTGACAGGTACAAGGACGACCTGGCTGGAGGGCCCAGGATTTATCAACCTTAGAGCCCATCAACCTGTAGACCCTGCCCCACAAATGCTGGCAGAAAGAGGAAGAACTTCAGGCCCCTCTGATGCCTCTGCTTCCCAGTCATGGCATGTCGGCCCGAGAGCCTGCTGCCATGCTCCTTCCCTGCCTGTCAAGGCACCATCACTTGGCCACCTGCTACCCACAGGAGCAGTCTGGCTGGGTGCAGCTGGAGAGGGACAATGGGCAGAGGCAGAGCTGGTGACCAGCTGGGGACCCTGCAGCTGCCCAGGCCACGGTGTTGTGGCCAAGACCCCACTGACACAGAGTTCTGGGCCTGCAGAGCTGCTGCGACCATGTGGGCGGCGATCGTCTCCTCAAGCAGAACTGCGGAGAAGGTGCTGCCAGAGCTCCTCTGTGTGCTGGAGGACTGGCCGCTGCACAGCACATCCACCTCCGATAAGGACTACTCAGATGTCTTTTCCCTGGCCGTGAGTTTCTGGACTAGACCCAAGCACATCCTCAACGGCTGCCTCTCTGGCATCTCTCCATCCTTTCTCCCCCACCACTGTAACCCCTGCCTCACACAGTGTGCTAGAAACCTGGCTTAGTGGCAGGTTCAGAGGCAGCCAGGTCAGATGCTCCCCCTGTGTCTGCCCTGGCACAGAGCAAGGCCTGAGCCTCAGCCTCCCACGGCTGGGCCCTGCCACAAAGACGTCTCAGTGCTGAGCGTGGTCTCTGGCTGGTTTGGGTTTTGCAGGCAACCAGAGCAGTGTGGGAGATCGTTCACCTGCCCCAGAGCCCAGAGATATTGATTATGTACTTCCCCCGCCTCTTTGTGACCCTGCTCTTCCAAGTTTTCTCCAGCACAGAGCAGATGCCAGTGGAGGTCAATGCCTTCTGGAGGCGATGCCAGCGCGAGCACTGCCTGCCCACCAACCCCAACAGGTGCTCTATTCTGGTCCTCCCATCTCCTCAATGCCCTTGGAGCTGGGGCCAAGATTCCTGGCATGAGCTGGGCTTTGCTCTGCACACAGATTTGCACTGCTGACCATGAAAGCACTGCTCTGTCATCTTGAGTATGAGGATTTGGTGTCTGAAGTTGAACGTGAGTGTGGCTGGGACATGCTCCTCAACACTGACACCCACCACTATACAATGGGTCTTCTGGCCAGGTGAGAGCCCCATTCTCGCCTCTCCACCCGTTATTTCTCCACAGCCTCTACATAATCCCTGTGATCATGGGTGAGAGGGACTTGCCACTGAGGGGTGGTGCAGCAGAGTGAAAAAGCCTTGAAAGGGCTGGGTGCACTGCACCCAAAGTGCCAGCATCTCTTCCCGTGAAGCCTGTGTTGATGCCACAGAGCAGGAGCTCTGTCTGCAGGCAGCCTCACTGAGGACAGCCTGCTGGGAACAGGGAGGTGTCATTGAGAGCTAATGACGGCCTGGGGGACAGGAGTGCCCCGTGGGCAGGATGGGTGTTTTTTCAGCCTCTTCATTCCTGAAATGAGCCTGCTGGTGTTCAGCTCCACTTTTCTCCTTGCAAGAGGTAGTGAAAGGTGAAAGAAGAGGCCTCTGTGAGTCAGTCCCAGGAGAGGTTTGCCCACCCTGCTCAAAGTCGATGATGTCTTTTTTCCCCTGCCAGAGCAATGTTCAGGATCTCACAGTCCTTGTGTTACCGGATTGTGCACTACCTGTTCAGGCTGCTCCGCAGAGAGAAGGCACACTGGGCGGTCTCTGCCATGGCCTTCCTTGTTGAGGTGAGCCTGACTGCGAGCACTGCCTTGCCAAGCTGTGTCCCACCACTCTGCCCTCTTGGAGATGCAGCTGCAGGGGAATCCAGTCTGTGAAGGAGGGGCAGAAGTTGGGCTCTGCTTTGTGCCCTTTGTCCCTTGCTGCTGGGGTGACACTTATGACACTGTCACTGCTGTGTGTCTTTCAGCTCCTACCTTGCCTTAACTTAGACAAATGGGATGAACGCATCCTACAGCTTGTCCAAATCTACCTATGGAGGGAGTGCCGAGTGATGCGTCTCCTGGTGCTCAGATGCCTCAGGGTGCTCTGCAAGAGACCCTCTATGGTGAGAAGCAGGCAGCCAGCTGAAGCTGTGCAGGCAGTGTGGGGCTGAGTAACATAGTAGCTTGCACTTGGATGGGCTTCAGAAGATGGGCGGCTCCTTCCAGCTCTTCCCGACTCTCCATTTATCTACCAGACTCCATTGGAACAGGCTTTTAGCTTCTGGGCTCTGAGGCAGCAGCATGGGATTAAACTGCTGGAGGGGTTCTGGCAATGCAGCCTTTCATGGCTTCACAACATTGCATTGTGTTCCACACAGGCTGAAAACATGGAAAACCTGGCTGAAAGCCTCACAGAGGGGCTGAAGGATGAAGACATGGAGGTGGTGTGGATGACCCTCTCTGTGCTCAGTGATGTGCTCCTGAACAGAGATGTGCCAATTGCCAGTTCCCTCGCTCTGCAGCTGGCTGAGGCACTCCAGCCACTCTTTGGCAATGTAAGGCTCTGTGCCCCCCACCACAGGTGCTGGGTGCTGCCAGGAAACTGTTCCATTTTCGATTTTCAGTTCCATGCCCAGTAGGCCTGGAGCAGTCAGTGCTGAGGTTCTTGCTCACTTCCTTTTCACTAGGATGACAGCCGTGTGCAGCTGCTCTCCATTCGCCTCTTTCAAGCGGTGATGGACTTGGTAGAGGAAGAAGGAAAAAGGCCCCTGAAGGAATATGTGCACCAGAGCCTGCTCCCTCTCTTCTACCACATGTATGATGAGAACCAGTTTGTGGCAGAGGTGAGGACACTGAGCTACTGGTGTCCCCTGTGAGTGGGCTCAGCTGCCTTCTGCTCTGATAGCTCAAAGGCCACAGCACTCCTGCCTCCTTCTGGCCTTTGGCTGGTCCTATGTCCTGGGATGCTGTGCCATCTCCCAGTCTCTGCTGCTGTGCAGGCTTCTTCGGAAACCCTGCTTCAAGCAACGATATTCCTGAGGAAGGGGAATCTTGAGCAGTTGCTGAAGACAGAAGAGCTGTGGAGGTTTGGCGAGTGCCTGGTAAGGGTGGCCTTAAAGCCCCAGGCCCCATCTGAACAAGCCCTCTGCCCTCAGTGTGAGGGGCTGGCAGTGGTGGCCCCTGCCTACTGCTGCACTCATCACCAACAGCCTGCTCCCCACACACTACTCCCCTCTGGTGTGTGGCCTCTTCTCCAGGCTCCTGTCCCTCCCTGAGCCAGGCTGCAAACAGAGCCCCAATCCAGCTGTACTTTGGCATCAGGACAGCACTGAGGCTCCCTATGGAGTAACCATCTCTCTGCTCCCTCCAAACCCTGGCACCAGCCAGCTGTTGTCTGGCCATCAGGGGTGTCCATGCAGGGATGCCAGTCCTGGAGGCAGGGGCCAACCATCCAAGGGGAAGAGTCAGTGCCAACCCTTCCCTCTGTCCCCTTGTGCTCTCTCCAGCTGGAAGAGGAGAGTGACAGAGCAGACATGTACCTGCGCCAGTCCGTGATGTACCTGCAGAGCCCACAGAAGTCCATCCGAGAGGCAGCCATCAGGCTCACTGGTGAGCCAAAACCCTCAGGGTCCCTTGCTGCCCTACTGCAGCTTGGCCCCAGCCCCAGTGGCTGTGGTACCCTAGCTATGCCTCAGGACTCCCTGACACCCTCTCCCATCCTTGCTCTTGCACTTTATACATGGCTCAGCCCTGCCAAGGGGAGGAGGACACGTGGCCAGGCTGGCAGCACTGGTGTTGGCGAGCTGTGCCACTGGGGTGGTGACAGGCTTGGTGTCCCTAGTGCTCAGCAGCTGCCACTTGAGCAGGCAGCAGGAATTGCTCCAGGTCACCTGTGAGGGTGAATGAGGACAATGGGATGTCAGAAGGGACAAGCGTGAATGCATGAAAGATCATAAGCAGGGCTCTGCTCTCTGTCCACATGGAGGGTGGTGTGGGCAGAGCAGACAAAGATTTAAGGGACACATGAGGTATTCATGGGAAGCATGTTAGAGCTTATCCTCTCAGTTCCAACTCCCTTCTGGCCATGGGAAGAGCTGGGATTGGGTGGGGTGGGAAAGGGTGGGGCTGCCCTGACAAGAGGGATTCCTGGGGTCTGCAAAGGTCTGGGCTCTGACCTTGTCTCTGATCCTCTCTGTTCCAGTCCTTCAAGGCACAAAAAATAACTGTAGCTCCTCCATCTCAAACCTCACAACTCAAACCCTGGACTTTATAAGAACTGCAGAGAGAAATCCTTCCTCCAGATTCAGGCTGCTGCAAAACAAGCTCTGTGAGGCATGGAGGAGGTGAGCTTCTCTCTTGGAAAATGGCTGGCCTTCTCTCACACACAATGTCTGGTTATGCTGCAGGAGGTCCCTGCACAACTGATCCCAGGAGCTCTCAGGGCCATCTGAATGGGCAGGAAATATTAGGTGGGTTCTGGCCTCTCCCAACCCACAGGACTGCTCTTCTCTCAGATCACTTTTCTTCACCCCTTTTAAGGAAACTTTTTAAATGCAAATATAGGCACTAGTTCACAATCTCTTTCCTCTGGCTCCTGCCACTCAGAGCCCAGTCTGCAGCTGGCACTGCAGCTGCACGCTAAGCTATTTGCACTGATTATATATCTCAACACTCCCACCTGTGTTTTAATTGAGCATACCTGCTAATATACTAAGAGGGAAAAAAGAAGTTTCAAGGCATTTAACCACTGCTCTTACATACAGCCTTATAACAAGTAAAAAACTTAAGAGAATTAAGGCTAACTGGAACATCATAGGACAGAAATATTTATCAATATGAAACCACAAAGGATTCTCAAAAGTGAATTATTGATCAAGAGGTTGATCCTTCTCCACTTGTTAACATACTGTGCCAAGCATTCATCTCCATCTAACAGGCCTTAACTGGGACCTAAGTTAACACAGAGAATATTCTGAATTGGAAGGGACCTACAGTGATCATTGAGGCCAGCTCTTTAAATAAATGGCTCATACGGGGATTGAACACATGACCTTGGTGTTATTAGCAAGCTAATTGATTGTATTTGATAAGGACAGATTTGATAAGTAGAACAGAACAGCATAGCCTTGGAGAAATAAAAATAGGATGTAAGTCAGGCAAACAGAAGTCATGCAAAACACAAGCAGGATGCCAACTAAGCTCTGCAAGGCTGACAAAGCAGGAGTTATAAACAATATTTCCCTTACTCAAAAGCAGGGGTCGAGGAGCAGCCACCTAAAGAGGACACCAGATGTTGAAAACCACAGAAGAAGACCCCCAAAGAACTTTACCCAAGGTAAGCAGGGATAGCTAATGAATATGTAAATCAGTGTGTACGATAAAAACTCTGTTTACCCAACACTCAGGGCAATGAATTAGAGGAAGGATCCTCTGAGTGACCAGCGTGCTGCAATAAAGAATGCCTGCTTTCTAATACTCAAAACTGTTGTAGAAAGTTTCTATCTGGAAAATTTTGGTATCGTATTTGCTATAAAATGAGCACTGATTTCTTTATGAAGGCTTTTATTATTCCTCCTGAATAAGTCTTCCCTGTTGGAAAGGCTTCTGCCCAGCCTGACAGCTGGTCTTCTGCCACCCAGGCACAGGTGGCATGTCTGCAGGGTCTCTTTGCAGTCCCTGAAAAGGGAAAGTGGTCCATGGTCACCCTCCTAACTGTGATCTCAGTCTGCTACTTGAAAACTCATTTCAAGTTGGGCAGCCATTTGTGATTCTCTTTTGTGGTGGCATAAATTCCTGGAGCTGGCCATATTTTTTGTACTTGGATAACTATTGCCTGTGTCCCTCCATGGGATTTATCATGAAACCATCTAGCCACAGTGACTAAATATTTGTAGCAGTTTCGTTCGCTTACTTTACTCTCTGTGAGATAAGAGGTTAGGAGTGGGCAAAAAGCAGGCTCAACACTTTAAAGAATATAAAGAGGTTTATTACTAACAGAATTAAAGGTAAAAGAAAATAATATGAACTTAAACAAACCCCCCTTTCTCTTCCAAACACTCTCCTCTTCTTCCAACCTGCACAAAAAGATAACAAACATGTGATTTCAGGTCAGTATTACAGTCTTTAAAAGTCTCTTCCATATTTGAGAGGAAAAGAGGTTTCTTCTGCTTAGCGTGGTTTCCAAACCGTTAGAAAGCAAATCTAGATTCTGCCCGGAGAAAAAAATCTGCTGCCGTGGAAAAAAACATCTCTCTCATGAATTTTGCAGTCTTTTTACACTACTACCATGGGTATCTCTTTTAAGGATAAGCGAATTCCAGCCTGAAAGCAACAA